>JABJVR010024286.1:0-37249 GCA_025773905.1 Chitala chitala
CACCTGTGTAATACAGGTGGTACAGCTCTTTCTGGCACCTGTATGATACAGGTGGTACAGCTCTTTCTGGCACCTGTATGATACAGGTGGTACAGCTCTTTCTGGCACCTGTATGATACAAGTGGTACAGCTGTTTCTGGCACCTGTATGATACAAGTGGTACAGCTCTTTCTGACACCTGTATAATACAGGTGGTACAGCCCCTTCTGGCACCTGTATGATACAAGTGGTACAGCTCTTTCTGACACCTGTGTAATACAGGTGGTACAGTTTGTTCTGACACCTGTATAACACAGGTGGTATAGCCCCTTCTGGCACCTGTATGATACAGGTGATAGAGCACCTTCTGACAACTGTACTGAACAGGTGGTGTAACCCCTTGGTTATACTCATGTAGTTGTAGCCAATCAGTCAGACATCTAGAGTGCTGTCTGGGATGGAATGTCATGACAATAAACTGTCTGTCTGTTTTCTCTCCCTCACTATGTTCTCCTGTGACTCCACCTCACTTATTGTGCTTCTGTCTTTTAAAGTCTACATGGAGACATAGCTAGCCACAATGTATTACACCCTGCTTCTCTTGATTATTAATTTATATTCAGCTCCTGCTGATAAATAAAATGCTAATGAGATGTGCTCTTCCTACCTGCACAGTGACAAGCTAGGATTTATCTTCTGCTGGCTGAATCAATCTGTCAACACACAGTTCTGACATTCAAAGGATGGAAATTGATTTACGCATTTCTTAAAAATGTGTCTTTCCCCCAGGTGAGGCTAACCTGAAAACAAAAAGGAAGTCTATAAAAAGCTCACCTTCCCAGCAGCTCTGCTCCCAAGACATGGCAAACCTGTCAATCAACCTAGCAGTACAATTGGATAAAACGGGAGGTGCTGAATATTCAGAATAATGCTAAACCATGTTCTCCTGCTGTCCTTTTTAGGAGGGTGGCAGAGGACGATCACACACACATCACCTTTGGCTCATCTGTAGTGGCAGGTCCTCAGCTCAGTGAAGAAGAAACATCACATTACTACTGCTTAGATGGTGCCCTGCTTAGCCGGTGTCCTTACTAAAAGTTTAACTTAATAATGGGTTAATATAGCTCACCATTCTCACTTTTGCTTTTGTCATGACCTGAATGGGTAATTTAGGTTAAACATTCTTCTCATGGGTATAGCAGCTGTTCCCCTTTGGGAGCACATAAGATCTGCGGCCAGCTCTTTAAATGCAGCTGAACACAATCATTCTGTACACCATTCTAAATGTTTACTATGATACAGACATGCACCAAAAAACACAGATTTTCCTGAGCAATAAAATGTGCTTGTCTTCATATCGTTTCTTAGTGTGTCTCCTTGTCAGTGTTTCCCCGTTTTATAAATTCCCAGTGAGAATTTTTTACATCATCTTGACATTGAAATCTTTAACTTTTCACAACACTGTGGCTTCATGGAAAAGTAAAGAATGGCAACCAGGAAAGAGCCTGTGTTCTATAAAATTAAAATCAGAAAAGTATAATGAATTTTATTTTTCAAAACCAAACTTATAATACAAGCCGAAAAAGAAGTGTGTCTTAGTGACGCAAGGAAGTGAAATGTTCTGGACATTTTTTACATCCAAGTAGTAAGTCTAAATACAATAATTAAGTACTTCAAAGCACATTCAGAAGTTGAAATAACATATTAAGGACAACAAAATATGTTGCAGATGACACCTATATGAGAATGTATATATATTGTAAAAAAAAAATGCAAAACAAAAACAAACACAAAATCATTTTTTGTATGCCGCTTGGATGCCAGTCATTGCCAGAAGTCTCATTAATTACAGACCTGCATCAGTTAAGTCTACATCTATAAGGTCTAAAGTGTCATGATATTGGAGAAGAATGGGGCATAAGCCTAAAGGCCTGCCATTTTACAGTGAGCAAAGTCACACAGAAAAGAAACAGACCCCTAAAGACCAAACAATAACTGACGTTTGCTCAAATAAATATCTTGGAAGTGGAGGGACATTGATGCTGTACTAGAACGGGAAATGGGAAACCATATCTTCAAAATAAGTAGGAATTAGTTATCTCAGGTCAACATCTCAGACGGAAAACAGGAGATGAAGAAAATCCTCATCCAGAAATGTAGTGACAGAGTTAGAGAGAGGTTAAGCCATGATGTTAGGTTTTTGGGGATAAATGCAGCATACATCGTTGCAATAACATGAAGCAGCTGACGCAATCATTTATAGCATTTATGTTCAACCCCATTAACTACACATACATTCACTGTAACTGATGCATAGTGTAGTCATATCAATGTAATTTGTCATTATTGCCACAAGCTCCAAAACTGGATCCACACATCTGGGCATCTCCCCACAGAGGGCTATGCCCAAACTGGCAAAGCACTGGCTACTTACAAACCTGCATCAACTGACTGACACTCTATGTGACCATTTAAACAGTCTGTATTTTGGCTCATGATCAATTCTGAGTATTCTCCGACCCTGTATTTCACCACCACTGCTGCTTACAGGTGAGTTTCTTTGTTTCCATCATGAGCCGGTAAAATGCAGGCTGTTTTTCAATTCAGCAGAATAGTCTAAAAAGCATTTAAAAACTAGAAAACAATAAAATGTGTGTGTGCTGTAATGCAAACCATGAAGAGCAAAGGAACTTCAAACAAGCCAGACACACTAATGTCCCTTACTTGGTCAAATGAGCAAGGAAAAAAAAACTTAATCACACTAGAGTGCAGCGAGTGTCACGAAGCGCAAAGTCTTGCTTTCTTTACTGGGTCTCTCTAATCTCAGCAAAACTCTGCTCATGGATCAAAGGCTCATGAAATACCAGCCTGCAAATCGAGCTGTTTATAAACATCTGGGGAAAAAAAAAAATTTTAAAAAAGGTTCAAACCCTTTCTCAAGAACCCAAGAAGATCAAGGCTGCATGGTTACTCTACAAAAAGTAAAAGGCCATGTGGTGAAGTTCACACTCTCATTCTTATTCAGTCCCCACCAAGCCCAGCTGATAACTGCTGCAGTCTATTCAATGCCAAGGTGAGCCCCAGCATTCTGTTGTGCACCATTGTTCATTATTGATTTTACCTGTAAAAATACAGAGATTGAAAAGGAGAAAAACGTGTCTCATCATCGCCCTTCATGACACCAGTAGTTAATGAACTCACAGTTCATTCCCTGTTACAGCCTTGACACCCATCGTGGACACACTAGATTTGCAAACAAGACCTGTCCAGCTCTAAAACAGTAAGTGGGTTAATTGTCACATTATTTGTACACTTCCTTCCTTTCCTTCCTGTTGAAGGTACTCTGTAAGTCTCATGTGCAGGCTGGGTAATTGAGAATAGCAGCACCTTGTTTCAGAAGGCTTTATAAGAATTTTTAAAGATTTGCCTATCTAATATTGTAATGACTTTTTTGCTTATATTTAATGGAAAGATTTGCAGATTTAGGACTTTTGGGAATGACCGATGTCCAAGCAGCATCACACCTAAAGCCCTCATGTACAAAAAACCACTATACTTATGGTCTGGTGATATAAGAGCTAACTGAGTGATTTGACACATTGTTTTGGTGTTTGCTGCAAGAAGAGTGGAGTTGAATGGGCAGTCAGCGAATATGTGTTGGGCTGTGTGAGCATGTCCTTGTGCAGGGACATCGCGTCCATTCAAACTGGGGGGGGGGGGTACGTGCATGACGAACCTATCCTTATGTCCCAACTAGCGAAGGTACAGCATGTTTGTCCTTCTCAGGTCTCCTGCTTCCGCTCTGGGCCCATTTTCCAAACCCCGGCTGAATGCCATTGTAGAAAAGTACTTCAGACATGACTTTTTTCTGGAAAAACAAGAACAGATAGCTACTTTGTACAGATGGCATAAACAGAAAAGCATTTTCCTAACCAATTAGCTTAAAATTGACACACTTTATATCCCGTCAATAAATCAATAAAGTACCATCTGGAACCAAGTACCTCAGAAGTGTTCAGAGATTACAGAAAGAAGAAAACAGGTGATAGTTCCAGATTGCTCAGTTTTTCTGTCTGCCACTCACATTATAACAGTTGTGAATTAAACACAATATATATTTCCTGTTTTCACAAAGCAAAGCAAAAAACCATATATCCATATTCATATGCTACTACTCAGATTTTTGATTCAGTAATGAAAATTGTATATTGAATGCATGTGTAGCTAAATGTATGTAAATAAATCCACAGTATGACATGAAAGTACACATGGAAATCATTTCATATGTCTGCAACACAAGGTGCTGTAGAATCTGAATTGCAGTTACAGGAGATATCAAAAACAAGTGATCAATTGCATGTTTAAAATCAACATTTACAGTGAACATCATAAGTGATAAAACTCATTCTACAAGGATACATTTTTCCTGAGACAGAATTCAATTTTCGTGCACATGGTGAAGAGCATCCACAGAGGTGAGACATGCTCAGTGGGGTGCTGCCACGGCACCTTTCACACTCAGATTTCACTGCTAATTTTACACAGCAGATAAACAAACAATGCCAGGCGTTTGTAGCATTCTTCTTCAACATACTACCCCTTCAGTCTTTTTTTTCAAAAACATTTCAGAATATAATACTTTTCTTAATAATCTGTTACAATTTTCTCAAGAACCTTAATAATCTCTGTTATGTCAAATTAAACATCTGACACCATTGGTTAAGTTTTGTTTTGTAATAACAGTGTCCTCTGCTGGTAAATGCGAACAGTGTGAGACAGCAACCCCCTCCCCAACAATCTCAATTACACATACACACACACACACACACACACACACACACACACACACACACAAACATATTACATCCTCTCTTGGATGTAAATGTACGTATATGTATGTGCAGTCTGTTGTCACAATATGCGTATGATTTACTCTGCAACAAACCCAAAGCGAATACACACTCCCCCTGTCGAACACAAGGTCAACCCACGGTCTTCCTCAACAACTTGACCACAATTACATGTGCACCGACTCTCATCCACAACTGCAGTTTAGACGGCGTGTTTTAGGTGCGTGTAATTTAAAGCGTAAATTATGGGGTTGGCTTCTTTTTATTCTGTCCTCTTCCAGAGAGGACAGAGGCAACAGCCTAAATGCTCCACCTCAGTTTTAGGAAAATGGGACGATGGAAAGGAGGAGAACGGAACCATCCATTTGTCAAAGCCACATGAGCCTTGCAAACAAGAACACCGAGACACAAATAGATGACAAAACAGGAAAATAAATACACACAGTGAGAATGCAAGGCAGTGGAATGTCATGTTTTCCCATCATCTAAACAGCTGCACTTTTACTCATAAAAAAGATTCACTTATGGTTGAGTGCTGAATAGTTCAGTCTTTAGGTCACCAGGGTCTTACACTAATCACTGTTGTTTGCAGCCCTACATTGAGTCCCAAGTCAAACCCCACAAGATAAAATAATCCAAAACCTCTCTAAACACTGGAAGCCAAAACACTATGCAACAGGGGTAGCCCCAACATGGAAACAAACTCTAGCTACAATATGGACAGCTTAGAGAACAGCAGGAGTGATTCACCAGACCAGAGAGCTGAGTCTCCAGCTCAGGGAACTAATTGCTCTGTTCCCTTCACTCCAGGGGGCAGACATCCCCGCTGTGCTGGACTCTTGTACGTTCAGTGGACACGTCATGCTTCCATCACTAAAGGCACAAAAGAGCTCTTTTAATCTCTGCTGTTGTCAGATAGCTGACAGTTCTGCACGAAGACCACTGTCAGGCAACCTGTGACACGAGAGAGTCGTCAACGAGGATGAAAGAGCTGGAGTGGAGGCAGCCCGTAAGTATAAAGCCGTACAGCCAGGAGCCAAAACCGTCACACCCTTTAGCTACTTCCAAGCACACAGACCAGAGTGTACAGAGACTTGCATACACAGTCAGATGCAAATTCGCCAAAACACAATGCTTGAAAGGGCTCTAAAGTTCTTTTGGAAAGGTAAGAGAAACTAGTGGCCAAATGAGAATGATTAAAAGATTTACATATGATACGCATTTTCGACAGTGATGAAGATGTCACATAGTAATCCTTTTTTCTATGTAAAAGATACATTTATAGTGCATTTATTTTTTAATGTAAAAGACAAATGCACTAAAAATATCAAACCACATGCATACACTTCACAGATGATGAACAGAAGTGTCAAATTTGAATAAGGTCTATAAAGGGTCACGTCAAACACTATAAAGACAGGCTCTTTTGCTTGAAAGCTGGTGCTCAATAGTAAGGACAGAACCAGGAAACTGTGGTAAAAAAATAATTATATAACACTGCCAAATATATAAAAATGTTTACAAATTATCTTCATAAATGCTGAAAAAAAGGAGTTTCACAGTTACAGAATAATGTGACTACATCCAGTGACTGTGTTCAGTCTGAACATACATTGGTCACTGAGTGTGAAACCAGATGGAGATGCTGTAATGTTTCGGAAACTTGAAGGAACAGTAGATTGTCTTGCTCTCAGAGCATTAAAGAGCATAATCAGGTCCCGCAATGCATGATGGAAAACAGCAGCTGTGTGGGATATCAGATTAGGCTCTCAAAGGCAACCCATAAAACATGCCTGACCAATCACATAAGGAGAAGATTCTTATGCTGGACAGGCCCAGCCTCGAGACGGAAAGAACGTGAAAAACTATACTCCTGTGAATCGATAAAACAATAATAATAAAATAGGTCAGCCCGTTGGTCCGTCTTCATTAGTTTGGAGAGCTGCAGCGATGTCGTCCTGCAAGGCGTTCCGGGCAGCTCCACTGGACGCATTCCTGTTTATAATGAATTTCCATGTCGGCATTCTGCCATGACAATAAACAACCCAAGGGCCGCGTCATAATCGTCTTTGGGAAACTGGCAGGGAACTGTGCAGTTCAAAGCCATGGAGAACAAAAGGAGAGCATTTGGGCGCGGTAGAGAGCGATTTCCCAGCATCCCTTTTAAATCCTCTGTGTGTGTGTGTGTGTGTGTGCATTATAATGCTTGTGAAACAAAATGCCGCTTTTACTCCCACCCTAGCTTTGATGAATATCACAGTGCTATCTACCTCTACCTAAGGCCAAAATCTCATAAAGTGTCTGATGGAGGACGTTTGGAGGCCACAATGTTTGGGAAAGCAGGCCCGGGACGTGCTAATGTTCCCGCGGCTTCCCCCCTTGGCAAACTCCATGTTTTGAGGCAATAAATTTTATAGAGTAACATGCAGGTCAATTTGCTAACTCTGATCTCGTGGGCCTAGAGTGTTTGCAGTTTGGCTGAGGGCAGAGAAAGAAAGGTCCACTATCTTTCAAAGGTGCCACACTCCTGGCAGCGATGTTGACAGCACGAAGGACATCAAGCACAGTTTGTGCCATGTTCAATTTCTGAGAAGAAACTGCTCACAGGAAATATGTGTACAGATCTTTTTTTTTTTTCCTGGGTGGTCTGAGATATTTGCACTGGGGAGAGAGAAGCAGTTGTCCTGTGCTGTTAAAATTCTGGGTGGATCACGGACGTGGCTCGCTCATCCACCCTGAGAAGCCTGGGAAAAGGGTTTCCTCACACCCCTACACACAGCTGAAACGGCTCCTGCTGAGCTCTCCAGTTTCTCCGGTTGACTTGTTTGGTTTCGTTCTGTAGCTCTAATTAAAAAAAAAAAAAAAAAACGAAACCCGCGCTGTCGCGGATCCCCGCAGCCGAACTGTACGCTGAGGATGGTACTGTACCTTTATATAGGCCCACTTCCTCTGCTTCGTTTGCCTCAGGTGCTCCTTGCTTATCTCCTCCTGAGCAAAGATGGAATATTAACATGTGGCTCAGGATGACTTATTTACTATTTTTATATATTTGCTTAGCAGGCAACCTAACACAGAAGAACTTACAGAGTGCAGAATTTTATAGATTAGCCCATTTACACAGCTGACTACATAGTGATGAAATACAGGTTATGTGCCTCGTGCTGGGGTACAACAGCAGCGCCTTGCCTGGAAATTCACTCTGTTATCTCACAGTTTCCAGGGTGTGCTCTGCAACCACAGGTCAAGACCACTGTGACACACGCACATGGACCGAGGAGTGCCTGGCAGGCCGAGAAGCTTTCAAGAACGTGGACGCCATGAAATGAAGGTGGCGCTCTGCCTCAACATCAAAAGCTCTGCTGACTTGCCCCTCGGTTACAGTAGAGCTCTTCACCTTACTCAGCTGTCGGTATGTGGGCCGAACCGTGTGCATCATCAGAGAGCGCGTCACTGGATCCAGATCTACACCAAAACGTGGACAGTCAGATGAAATAACACCGGTGAGAACCTCAAGTAACTCACGTGTCCTCCTCTTTAGCAATTAAGAGTGCGAGAGACATGCAAATAGCCAGCGATATAAAGAGATGGCCTAACACCTTTTAGTGCATCGGAAGGGATGATCCCCGCCTGTACTTCCGTCGCCGTCACAACGCTGCAGGGAGAGGGCTGGTCCTGAAGGATGCTCAGCTCACCAAATGACTCCATCTCTCCCAGCTTGCCCACGACGATGTGCCTAACTCCGCCCCCCTGTGAACGACACAACACACAGGCACGTGGAGGTGTCGTTACATAGTGCTTTATAACATTTTTTACTTAATAAAAATGAATCCTGCAGTTGTATCTAAGTACTAGCATCAGTGATGACCATATTGTCTCACAATACAGCACAGTACACTGAAACCTGTTCTCCACAAACTTTGAGGATCAGGCTGAGAGGACCATAACCTGCTACACCTGCTCCTCTCCCGTCTGCACGCTCACCTTCATTATGAACAGAGTTTTCGGCAGGGTCCCCATGTCCTGCAGGATGTGACATTCGCCCTTGTGAATGAAGGCCATGAAAGAACATACGTTCCCCTCCTTCACCAGCACTGCAAAGAAGTGGAAGCTGAGAAGGGCTAAGAGGAAGTAAGAGCTACCCTTTACTTGCATCTTGTCTGATACTTATTGAAAAACATGACTGGCATTACAACTTGGGGCAACATACTGAAGGAACAGAATGCATATGTGAGTTTTTATGTACCTCCTGGGTTCTCTGTCCTTATTTATTTGTCTGTCGCTGTATGGGAATCAGACACAGTGGAGCAGAGACTGGCAGTTTATGTTTATGGGTGGTAGGAGTTCATATTTAATGCCATAGGCCTGCTGTTGAAGCCAGTCAGAGTTTTTAGTGGCCTGAAAGAGTCCTGGCATGCAAGAAATACAAGCACCAAAATAAAAAACGAAAACACACCATATTTTAATGCTTGTGCAAAAAAAAAAAAAAAAAACACAGAATCAGGGGATTATTTTTTCATGTGGCAATGCAGAAACTAAGACCACGGTGTTAAGCATAAACATTATTTATAAGGGCCTTTAGCGATGGCTGAAAGGCCCTACATCATCACTGACGAGGGATTTTAAATCGTCTGGGATAGTTGTGCTAATATTGAGTATGTCCCCTAAATTCCCCCATTTCAATATGAACAGCCCCCAAACCAGGGGTTGGCCATCTGTTTCTGCAAGTCTGCTCTGTGAGGCAGAAAACAAATAGACACAATATCTTCAACTGAGTAATTCTGAAAACACACAACTTGTAATAGAACCCCAAGGTCAGGGGTGTAGGGGTAGGCGGAGTCAGTTTAATATATTTTTATCTAGCATTTCCATGGTTACAGAAAGCCATATTCCTCCATTTTTTACCTCATTTGTGCAAATTCAAAGGATAAGCACATTGTTCTACACTTTCCAGTAAAACAAAGCTTGGCTCAAGTCATACTCATGGCCATGGACGAAGTCGTAAGGGTAACTGCTATGACTTTCCTCATGCCATTAGACCTGTTTGGCCTATGAAAGTTAGTCTGGTTGAATACAGCTATAGACCAACTATTGGGGAAGCTCATAATAATCAGAAAATTAGCGGTCTAACAGAAATTTAATAACCCCCTCATTTGCAGGCATGGCCGCACTGAAACAACAACTGCTCTTGTGATGTATGACCAAGGTCGGCTCTGAAAACATCCAAATGGAGATGGAATGGACCACTAAGAAATCTGACAGCTGGGAATTTTTTTGTGAGAGAGAACGCCAGCAACAGCAAGGGTGTTTTGTGATTCTGTCCACTTCTCATCTCCCACCTTCCTTGAGTTTTAGTGGCTCAGCTTTTCCATACCACATCTGGTTTGCCAACCTAATTTAAGTCTACAGGTTGTATCAGGAGACAGGTCAATACCATATGGCACACACATGAGGTCTGCAAGTCATGTTATCTTACAAGAGGTGCAAAGTTATGCTTTATTTTCAACAAGATTGTCTCTGCAATAGATCTGAAAAACTACAATTTAATGCCACCTACATTAATCAATAAAAAAACATTTATCACATCGTTCAAGTGGATTAAAATGCCAGATCTTTCCAGAAGAGCTATTGAAATGCCAGATAAATGAATACAAGTTTCCAGTTTCCTTGGTTTTTGGCATAGCATGAAATGTGGATATTTCCTACTTGCTTTTGTGAGCTTCTCATGGTTACTGTTATTATACCATCAGGCAGGTGGAGCATGGGAAAATATCCCAGAATTCCATCACTCACAATGCTGTGGACAGCTGCACCCAAAACCACAGAACTCATGGGTCCCAGACCAACCAGCCTCCCAGCTTCCTATGCAGTAAAAAGTAGTGAGCACTTAGCTAAATGCAGCTGTTGGTTCCAAACAGTGATATGTACCCCCAAGACCTTTGTCGACAGGTTTTGAATCATCATATTTACTTGCTAATATTTCGACAGCAAAAAATAAAAAGCTGAATTTACAGATTCTGTTTTGCATGACAGGCATGGACAAAAAGGCAGCCCAAGCAATCAGTTCTTTCACAAAACAGGCAGAGCTCTTTAATGCCCTAACTGCAGAATCATGTGTCATCACTAGCAAGTTTCCATTCTCAAATAGAAATGGTCAGAAGACCAACACTCGACAAAAACTGAGCTGAGCACTGCTGTCATGTACCTGGCCCATGTTAGAAATCATATCTTCAAAACAGTGTCTACATCAGCCAAGTCCCGTGACACATCCAGTCGCAAATACAGTTTTTCTAATTGTTCCATTGTTCAGTTTCGTCACATGGGCCCACGGTGAGATCAAGGCTGGCGCTGGATCCAAAAAAAGTTATTAAAGGCTTAGCTGAGAAAAGCCACAGAGTTCCTTAGGTCCATGCTACATTTCCAGATGCTGTCTAATCAGGAGAATTTATTATGGATATGAGTGAACAGCAGAACTCCAGATCTGGCTTTGAACAATGTGTGCTCCCCTGCCAACTTACTGTTTAATATTAACATGTGAAAAATAAATCTTGACTTTGCTCTGTGCTTAGCTTTCTGAGCACAGTTCAACAGAAAGCTTGGTCCTCATCTTTTGCAAAGCTTCAGTAACTCATTTCAGGAATTATAAACTGAGGTAATTTCTAAATATTTTTGTTTTGAAATTAGTTGAATCTGTTCAAAATACTTTATTATCTGTGTTAATAAAAAACGTTTTAGGTTTTTTCAGACATGTCATAATTGATCTGATGGCATGGCAATGTTAGAAATATACAAAATCCAGTGTTGTTTACCAATAACAAACAATTCAATAACCAATAAAATGACTAATACCAAATAGTGATTTATTTATCTAATTTATTACTATGCAGTAAAAAGAAGTTTAATGTGCATTAACTGCACAGAGCTACACCTCAAGCACTTGGCCCAGTTGTCATTCTTATGCAAAGTTAATTTTTCATTTTCATGCAACATTAATTCTATATTATCATGCAGGTAATAAGCAGTAAAATGTCTGAAGTTACGATGGAACAAATTCTAAAACCACCGTTCATGTTTAAAAAATATTCCTTTTGCCATCTTTACTAGACTGCTGACTTTTAGAACACAATAATGTGAAAATCAGTGATTTTGCAGCCCATTGAGGGAGAACAAGCATATTGAATATGTTTCTTTTGCAGATCAGAAAAAACATTAACTGAAATGCAGTAAATTGAATCAAATCATTTTACTTCTTATTGCAGTAAAAGAGATGTTACATCAAATGCCCATACCATTGACACCTTATGAGAAGCCTTAGGAGACTACAAGTTCTAGCTCGAACAAATGAACAGGCAATGACTTTGTGAGGCTTCTGTCATTTCAACTTATAGAGCCTCGAGGTCCCAACAACACCGAGAATGTTATGCGATAGCTCTGAAGGTACTGATCACAGCTGACTTTGCAGCATGCTTTTCTCACTGTAAAAACAGTAACATTGGCATTGCGATACACAAAAGCCAGTAAATATCCTGTTCTCTGGTCTTTCATTGTATAAGACTGCTAAAACTTACTAGGAACACAGCATTTTTATGAATATTTCATTTATGAACATCCCAAGAACAGCATTTCATCCAACCTTCTCTTTGAACAGACAAAAACTGCTGCATCAAAAAGAAAACACCCTTAACTCTTCATCGAACGCAAGCTTTGCAGCTTCCTGAAAGCCTCCAGTATGTGCCACGACCCGGTCTCACTCTCTACAAATGATCCTGTTATTCCACATTATGGTACACGATGGCGTGCCTATTTAGCACCCATGTGCACACACAACGATGCGTGTCTTTACCTAACAACTGTTGTGTCACAGGCCCACTTCCCGAAGGTCACTTAACAAACAAAGCCACATTGCTCCACCTGCTTTAATCGTGAGACCATCCTCCTGAGAGACGTCTGACATGACAGAGCATCTCCATAAACTATGCGCTTCGGCCTTCCATTTACTCATTTCGTTGTAGCACCGTTTGAAAATACGAGGACAGCTATGAGATACGAGGCAGACGGTTTAAATTTAGAGTGCAGCCCTTCGGCCCGAGTCGGACTCCTGTAGGGAAGAAACCCATCTCCATTACAACATGATGAGCCTCCACGAGCTGGACAGGCACTGAGGCGATTCATCTACTGTTTCTGGCCCAGAGATAGTACCGCCGCAGTGCTAGTGGGACACACCTGCAGTCTAAAAATTACAGCGCCAGCTGTCACTTTCATTTGGACTAAAAAAAATGCATTAAAAAAAAGAACATGGCAGATTAATAATGGGAATGACTCAGTACATATACTGCCATTCAGTTTATTGGCAAACAGACTCATTCAGTGCTGCTGTATTGTCTCAGCTGGGTGCAAAGCAGTTCTCCAGGTGGACAGCTGAATTTACTCAACATGTTTTTATTAACCTTTCTTCTCTTTTATATACTGAATAAAACTCCAGCACTTTGCCATAAACTGTATGTACAGTAGGTGCTCATCTGATTGAGGTTTGGAGAAAAACGTAAATTATTCTAGTCTTTTCACAAAAGGAGGATGAAGCAGTGGTGGGATGGTCTTACTATGATTGGCAGGAAAATGTTTCATCTGGACGAGATTAGCCAACTTCTGGATGGAGAGTTTTGGCCACTGGAGGTAGGAAGAACACTCCCGAATCAACGTCTCCTTCAGAACATAGTTCATGGCTGCAATTTCCTGCCAGGGTACATGTGGATGCATTACGTTGACCAATTTATTTTCTCAGCTGTTCTTTTTTTAAAACAGACTTGATTTAAACTGAGATCCACCTATGAGTCACAACTGACAAATACCTGTCTACTTATGTTAACACTGCCAGACTCATAATGAGCGAATGCCAGATGACTACAGTCTCGTACTGAATTTCAATTATAATCTAAACTCGCATGTTCCTAATGGCATGCCAAGGGGAAAATGTATCAGTACATTGTGGACGGTATTGCACAGCGGAAGGCAGGGCTTTTGTTCTTCCTTCTGTTTCAGAGCTCTCACAAGAGTGAGAACATGGCACATGTCTAGGAAGATAGTCAGTCATCCAGGTCATGGTTATCTCAAGTGCTGTTCAGTGACAAGTCCAGTTACCACAGAACAGTATGTGAAACACGGCATGTGTCTCTCATGCTGCCACACATCGGGAGCAGACAACAAGCATGTTGTTGGGAAGCAGAAAGAAACAGAACAACAGAGAGGGATGCAATCAGGTAGCTCCTACTTCTGTTGTAATTTTCACAGCATATATAAAGCAGCATGAATGAAAGAGCGGCTATTTTATTCCCTAGCTATTCCTCAGTATGGAGGCTGTGGACCCATAATGCCTCTGGTTCCTGACATGGATTCAATTATGCATTTTGACATGGAACCTAACATCATTCTTTTCTGTTTTGGCCAGTTTCTGCAAACATTATAAATCTGATAAGTGAAATAATAGTATGAAAAATATAGTATATTAATTAATAATTTAATTCATCTGGCAAAAACTCTTCATTCTCATCATGACGGTTGCACGTTATGGCACTTTGATGACCTCCAAACCTTTTTCAGCTTGGCATATCCGACGTGGGAAACTTTCAGGATCTCACAATCATCCTGGGCAGTAAAACACTGGACATCAGCACCAGATTCAACAAAGTCCACCCCCATCAGTGACCCAAAACAGCCACCCACACCAATCTGTGAAAAACAGATAGGTAGACACAATTATCCCAGGGAATTTCTAATGCAACAAAAGCAGATAAAACACAACATGTAGTAAGAGACATCAGATACAAAGAATCTATACATGGAATTCACATTTAATTACAAAATGGATATGGAAGTTAGGAAGACAGGTCATAACTAAGCTGACCATATCTGTGGTAGGTATCACCATTCCTCAAAGTGCTACTTTGGTTTGGACAAACAATTGGATATCACTGAGGCTTAAATGAGGCTTGTCTTGAAAATGTCCTCCAGTACAGGTCATGCATTTGTCTGTGTGTCACTACTGCAATGCTGAGTATCAACAGTGGCCTAACTCATTAGAAAGATTTTACTTTGGAGGCTGTACTGTCCAGCTGAATTACGTTTTCAAGTGGAAACATTTACAAATAAAAATCTGTTCATTTGATTTAATTCTGTATTAGCAGCATTTTCAGAAAGGCACATTCCCACCACTTCAATAACAGCAACGCAAAAATCTTATGCTACTTTACAACGTCATGTAACTAGTAGAATATAAAAAACATCATTCTTACCACAGAGGACTTTGAGTCTGTTGTTCTATTGTTACTTTCTTGGTCACATGGTTTTACTGAGCCCTTCAAAATGACGTAAAAACCATTGAATCCAAAGACTGAAACACAAAAGGATTGAAGACTCATTTTGGTGATGGAGACCAACACAATAACGATGCAAGTAGGTATCACTGATCTTAAACAGAACAAAGGCAAGCTATTGGACTTTAACCTATTTAAGCAGGTTTGACATTTTGGGACAATAACTCTTAATTTCATTGCCACTGCATATCTCTGGAAAAGGAACACAGAGCATATGGACAGAAGGCTCCAAGCGATGGCCCTTGCTTGCTAAACAGCAGGGTTCCAAACACAAACCCTCACCTGTCCTTGGTTTCTGCACATAAATCTCCACACACGCCTTGAAATCAATATCTCTTTCCTGAATGTACCACTAAGACCTCTGCATCATGCTCCACTGATTCTGCGGCACCTGCATGCCACCGGTTCCCACATTAAGGGGACTCAGGTGACGTTTCGCTCGAGGAGGCCGAGGGAAAGGGGGGGGGGGTGGAATTAATCGGCTCGTTCTCCTGGCTGCACAGCTTTCACTGCGGCCCAATCCCCTTCTCGGCAACTCTCAGCTCTCTCAGCGACACACTTCTCCCATAGCAACACATAAATCAGAATCACACTATTTTTTTAGTGATTCACAACTGTCTCAGGAGCACTAAACCGTCGTACGATACCCAATCTCCTCGCTGACACACGACCGTCTTGCGACACACAGTCTCTTCGCCAGCACACACCTGTCTCTGTGATACAAAGCGATCTCGTGATATATCTCCTTGAACCCCTAGAACAATGCACAACTCTCTTGGTGAAATCCATATCTGAACAAACACCAAATACTGTGTAGCAAAAAAAAAAACTCAGGTTCCTGAGAATTTCCCACTTTTGACAAATGACTCCTATCAGACACCACAACAGATAGCGTGCAAATGGCTGTTTTCTGTTTTGTTTTTTTTTTTAGGTGAAGCCCGGAGGCTTACCTTCCCGCAAGACAAAACTGATAGCCATACTTTTATGTGTGATGATACTGGCCGTAGCCTGTAGGTAAATCGCTCAAGCCTCTTCATGACATGTATCCAGCTTTCCTCCCTAAAGCAGCTGTGACAATCTGGCCACAGGAATGTCAGCAGTGATAGAGTAAGGAAGGGAAAATATGCAAAAGTCCAATTTTATGGTGACACTAGGCCCATTGTGAGGGCAAAAAGGACTTTCTCTGGGACAAGTGTCGAGTATTTTTACAGCATATTTAATCTTCTGATGTTTGGCTGTTGTTGAAGAAAACTTTTCAGAAGGCTCTTGAAATATAGGTTCCCCTCGGTTAAGCTGTCAAACACCTCCATGGAAGACAAACTGAGAGAAAAAATAAAAAACATGATCTGAAAATAAACAGTTTTTTGTAGGGCCTGGTGGAAGAGGGGGTGACAATTGGAGGAGGAACATGCGATTCAAACATCCGGTTTTGTGACTCGGAGTACGGACGGAAGACTCAGAGCAGACTGCTCATGACTCATGCCCTCGCCGGTAAAGCCGTCCTGCGCCTGTGGCGCGGAGCACGTTTCCTGTCCTCTTGCTGTGCCGCTAACTGCCGCTCGCCCCTGGAGACCGCTCTGCAGTCGCCGCGGTGAGCTCAGGCCCAGCTGAGCGCTAATGGATGGCCTCTGCTGAGTAATGAAAGGAAACGCACGCTGACAGTGGAGTCCTTCTGTGTAACACGACTGAACCCTGTGGTCCTGAAGCCAGCATGAGGCAGGGGAACAAAAAAAGATCTAAATGTGAGTGTGTGGGATCGTGCGTCAGTTTCAGAGACAATAACCCCCCCCCTCCACCCCCCCGGCAGCAGCTCCCATCCACTGTTTCTCTGGCTTTAGCACAGCACGGTTTGACTGCTTGACGGAGTACACTAAAAGGTGAACTTGATATGCTCTGCTATAATTTCAGCAAACTGTCTCATTTGAGTGACGTCTGCATCAATGGAGCTGCCACTCTGTCTCCTGCCAAACTTTTGTTCCTAGGAGGAAGGCGAAAATAGGTGTTATCAGTCTGACCCTTCTGTTGTGTTGCCTCTCTCCTGCTCCTCAGACTGCACTCAGGGGTGGGGAGAGCGGCACAAGCTAGCACACCTGTGAACAGCCCACGGCAGCATCGCGTGCCGCCTGTCGCTTTGGTCGCACGCTTGTTATTTGTAGCTCTTTGTGATGTGTCTGGCAGCGTACCAAGCGACTATATTCATTGACTCTTTTGTTCATTTTCCAACCGCTTATCCTGGGCAGGGTAGAGTAACTGTACTGCAATGATATTCTTTAGATAGAGAAAAACCAGTGAAGCCTGTCTGCGTCTACTCTATGTGTATATTATTGATTGTACAGGTATAACTGGTGTAAAATATTAAAAAAAGGTTTATACTATACTGTTTATCTCTATAATGTTTATTTAATACTGTGAACATGTTCACGTAAATTTATTATAATTTTTTTTTTTACAAAAAAGTTTACTGTCAGTTTGCAGTTACATTAAATCCAGTTCATTTCACATACCTGTACACGTAGTTGTCACAGAGCGGTAAAATAAGAGCACTTACCCATGTGGCCCTTCTCCCAGCTCTCCAGAGTGGCGACCCTGCTTATGTGCCACGCCTCCTGCTGGCTCAGCTCAGCCACCAGCCTGGGAACCGCTCCCAAGGCTCTGTGCACGGCCTCGTGGTCCGCCGCACACCGCTCTATGGGCCTGTAGATGTGCATCGCATCACTATGACATAATCACTTCTGGCATCATCACCAGCCTAACGCCTGCCTGTTATACCGAGAGGGAATATCTGTGTCCTCCCTCGTGGGGTGGGAGGGTGTCTAACATTTCAGTTAAAAGTCAGTGAGTGGGGGCCTCTCGATATTTCACAAATACATTAGTGTTAGGAAATCCAATGTCGAATGCAGCTAACCTGAAGGTCACCACAGATTTTGTTACACCCTGAAGTATATGTACTGATTCAATTAAACTATCATCTTTGATTGCATGGTACTGATATCACATGTGAGGGTGCTACAATGGTGATGTAACCCCTGGAATCGGGGCATGAAAACTTATCTGAACTAATGATTTGAATCTTTGGTCTTCAGAGTCTTCCTCATGGCTCATAAATTGCCTGTGGTGACGTGGGCGCGATCGCTGGTCAGCGCTACATCGATGTTAACGATGTAACATTGGTTACTGTCATTAGTCTGTGGAATCAAATGCAACATATTTTAACCCCAAGCTAAACACTTGAACATGGGGAGGACAGAATAGTCTACCGGCTGCAAGACAGCTTTTATCACACTTGGGTGCAAACAGTTTTACAAGATAAATTTCAGACTGGAACGTCACCAAAACGGCTTTAACTACAGATGTTCTCTGGTGCCTATATGGCGGAACGAACTTCCGCTTTGTTTGAGGTCGCTGTCCACATTCCACAAGCAACTGACGACACAACTCTTCAGGGAGCACCTTAGAACTTAACACCTGGAATCTTATCATCTGTTTCCATTCACTCCATTGTTGCAAGGCTGTTCGTACATGTTTTTGTAATTAATTCAAGATCTACATTTTATATGTTTATGCTCTATTTGAATGACTTTGAGACAATTGCTTCACTAAAATCGTGTGCACTTTGGTGATAGGACAGCACTTACTGTTAGTTAGATTCTCTGATACTGTTTGACCTCGTCTGTGACACGCATGTGTACTCTTATTCATTCTGTATCACTTTGGACAAAGGCGTCTGCTAAATGAATAAAATGTAAATGTTATGTTAATGATACAATGATCTGAAGTGATACAGGGAACATGACTGTACTTGTTCTCAAGTTCTTAGTGCCATTTAACACAGATGATCAATCATTCAGTTTTGGCTGACAGGCTACAAAGTACTAGTGGCAGTGTTTTTAGGCCATTTTTTTCTTAAACCATTATTATTATGTATGAACAGCTTATGATATCACTCCCTCACCATGTCATCACTTTGATATGGGTACCGCAGGCTTCTGTGCTCGGTCCAGTACCTGTCTCCCTTTACATAATGTCTTTATAATATACAATTAATGTAATATTATATGTTAATATAATATCAACACTCATTCCTACAATTAAGACAATTAGCCATACTTCCAGTAAACCTAATGATAATGCATCTGCTAACACCTTAGTTGTCTGCCATTTAACACTGGATAAAGAAAATGTATTTGTAATAATAACATAAGCCACACAAGAGGATTGTTAGGAGGCCATGACTGTTAAAGCCTATTGGGGAAATCTAGCCAGGACAACAGGGAGCTTCCCAGCAAAACGTTCAAATAATGTTAGCTAAACGTTCCTAACATTCCCTAAACGTTTAGCTAACGTTATCTGCACGTTTTGTGTTTGGTGGAATGCCTGCTCTTACTAAAAAGGCCCAGGGATCTTTAATGACCGCCAAGAGTCAGGGCCTCACTTTTACATCTCACCTGAAGAACTTTGCCACTTTTAAACAGTACAAAATCTCTGTCACCATAATGGGGTGTTACGACCCACACAGAGTGCAGCATGAGCACCCCCTGCTCGTCTCACTGCCACCACTCGTAGCCTTACATTTACATATATTCATTTAGCAGATGCTTTCATCCAAAGTGACTTACACCACTTGACGTACACGTTACAGTGACCTAGCGCTCGGTGTCTTGCTCGGGGACACACCTGGTGGCTGGGCTGGGATTCAAACCAGGAGACTTTTGCATCCCAGTGAGCCACCAGACCAGCCTTCCCTCACAGTCTCCCATCCCGGTGCTAATCAGTTTCAGCTGTGCTTAACATTCATGGGCTAGCACATATGAAACCTGCTCACTTCATGTCACTAAACAAAAATAACACTGAGGTCCTGTTGTTTGAAGGTAACAGTAATGTGAGGACTGCTTTTAGTTCAGCCCTCAGCACTGCAGGTTTGGACTTTCAGTTAGCAATTTAGTGTGTAATCTAGGCTTTATTTTAGATTCAAGCCTCTTTTCTAACTGCCATGTTACTGTAATCTCACAGGTATGCTATCTGCAGCTCAGAAACATTGCAACATTGTGGCTCTTTCTTACAACTGAAAATAACAAGGAAATAGTACATGAATTTATGTACAGTAGATTAGATTACTGCCATGTTATACTTTTTGGTAGTACACTTCACATATTAAATACTCTAAAGCACATTCAAAATGCAACTACTAGAATTATTAGAATTATGAGTGTTAGAATTATTAGTGGCAACAGGAAGTATGACCATATGTCCCATACTGTCTCCCTGTTAATACAGGACCATTTTCAAGGTTCTTTTTATTAGCATGCAAGGCACTTAAAGGTTAAGCACCTGCATGGCTAATAGAGTTGATTAAATGTTTTTTTTTTTGGAGTATATCAAATGGTTTTGATATACTCCAAACCGTTCAGGCCTTCTTGTCATTCCACATATATTCAAACGTCTTTTCTACAGTATTTAGTTACAGAGCCCTGGGATTATGGAACACTCTGCCTGCCTACATACAACATGCCAAATTTGTCTTAGTTTGTACATTCTGACTGAAGACCTACTGCAACGGTTTAGCCTACCTGCACCATTCTCTATATTATACTCTATAATCAGTGCTGGTGATGATTTTACACATGCCCATGTAACCTTACGTTCTGTGACAAGCAGTATTAGTCTTTATACTTTACTGTCCTTTTGCTGCCATTCTTCTCCATTTCAGATGGAGACAGAGCTTCTGCAAACTAAACTGTATGTGCCAAGTGCAGCATCTTTGTCATGACCATAAAAGTAGTGAAATGTGATGACTAGTAAAATCATGCATCAATAAAACACTTTAATAAAACATGAAACATATACAGTCTGGATTCCTGAAAATAGCCACCCACAACAATTTTATCTTTAACTATAATATTGTAAGAACATTTCATATTTTCCATCTGAAAGTGTCTTGCTTTGGAGGACAATTTCTCAGAAATTTACAAGTAATTTACAAACCCTACCCTACATAACATAATTTTCTGACTGATGCAGAAGTCACTGTCATCAAAATTGAATATCAATGACTAAAAGTGTGTTTTGAAAGCACAGATAAATTTCAGAAAGGACAGTAATTAACAAGGATCACCTAGTAGTCCCTGAAACAATTACTTAACCCATTTAAGTCCCTAACTTCCTGCGACTGAGTGCGAGGTATTGTCTCTATATTCACTGCAGTAGTTTCACATCTACAGTAGCTGACATTGTGTGGCAGCAGGTGGAATTTCAAGAAGGAGACATTGGTTGGCCATGACTACTGGACAGACAGAGTGAGAATGACAGGGCTGACAGACAGGCAGAGTGAGAGGAAGTTGAAGGAGAGTGTAGTTGAAGCGTTAAGCAGGGAGTTCATGATTAACAGGGACTCGCGGGGTACTGTGTGCCATGCCACTAAGACAGTGATGATGACTAATTCAATTAGTGTAGATGGAAAAAAAGATGAGGTAACATACTTGTAACACTCATAAAGTAAGACCAACACTTAGTCAGTCAATGTCAAAGGACATAGCTTAAGATATTTTTTGGATTGTTTTCACAGTCGTGACTTTGGCTGACTAGTCTGGCGTTAACTAGCCAACGCTATTTTGTCATCATGTTGGCTAAGACCACGTTGCAGTGACCGACACACATACCGTACATACACGCACGCTAAGGATAATCTGGAATTCCAAAACTCACTTAACTTGTATATATTGAGACCGTGGGAGGATGCCAAGTAAACACAGGGTGTTTGTGGAAGTGTGTGTTTGTGTGTGTGAGTGTTTTAAGATGAACACACAGATTGACCATTACTGTGACAAATATTTTAAAATTTAGTTTTTGTGAATAAAGATGTGATGAAACATTGTACAATATATATATAATAGTTTCCTCTGGATACACATGGTATTATCAAGTGTTGAATTACTATGTTTTTATTGTAATGTTAGAAGCTTAACTTCCTGTAAGTTTTGTATTTAAACAATTCTAAACCACCATTTCAGAGCTCTGTGCTGACCTCTGATAATGATCCTCTAATGTCACGCCTGAGACCGAACACTGTGACATTGCTGGGATGAATTTTTATTATAATTATATAATATGTGTTTATATATAATTATATAATTTTCTATCCATGACTTTTTCCACCCAAAGAGCATGAAATGTTTAACAAATTTCAGGTGTTAATGTACAAATTTAAACAAATTACATTGATTATTTTCACTTAGCAGAAAATAAATAAAATACTATTTCTGTTTCAAGGAAGTTGTGAAAGCAGCGATCACGTGATATTGCATTTTGAACAATTACACACTCAATATTTCCTCTACAATAAAAAAATTGAACTGAACCTAATTTAGTTTGTGCATTAAAACTGAAAGCCCCCCTCTTGCTTTCATATTTTTTTGTCCAGAAGTAAATCGAATGAACTCACAAAAGTTTAAGGATGTTTTCCAAGTGCACTGAGCCATCAAATTAATTTTCTGCATTGGTTGATGTTACTCTTGCGATTCTCTTGCTCACAACCCTTGCCACTTATCCTCCAATGCATTAAGCAAAATCCCTCCTACCTGAGACCCAGGTAGCCATGCAGGTTATAAATACAACATCAACAATGCTAATGATGCCATCCACAACATGCTGAATCATTATTCCACTGAGGAGGTGTGGCTTGGAAAAAGGCATTGTTTAACTTGGTGATGTGCAATTACATGTAATACTCAAGCCGTAACACAAACAGCCAGTGTCACAATAGCCTTTCAGCATGGAGGAGTTAGAGATGTTATTTGCATTTCTGATGATCATTTATGTAATGATAAACTGCATTGTTTTGCCATATAATTATATATATCAGTATTTACCATACAAAACACCCCCATGCCTGCTGATTTCACAGATATGTACTGAAACACCTTATTGTTTCTGACTGGCACTTCCAAGTAACATTGTATTTTCTGCTGGGACCAAACAGCCAAAAGTGCCTGCACCTCTTATTGTGCCAGTTATATTTTAATGTGTTAAATAATCATTCAGAGGCACATAAAAACCTAATGGGCTCTAAAACAAGTAAAAATATAACAATGGCAGCCAACTTGATTGAATAGTAAGCAACCCACTCTCCCTCTCTTCTCACACTCCTCCTGACACCAAATGTTCCTGTGTGTTCCTAATAATATAATGCTAGTTACAACACACGAGCTTTTCATGTTCTCCTTCTTAAACTGAATTGAACTTAAAACCAAAAACTCCATTAGAAAATGAACAATGTTGGCCACTGCCCAGCAAAGAAAACTGGAACACCCTGGCGAAACATTTCACTGTGATATAGTGGAGCACTGTTGAGGGTGAAGTCTGGGACACGTTGATCTCACTCCTTAGCAGGGGTCATCTGACAAGGCATCATACAATACAGGTCAGGTAAAAGTGCAGTGGAAAAAGGGATGAAGGTTCCTGTCATGAGCCCTTGGAATCATTGTAGGCTTGTAGCGCTATACGGTGCCCCTAATTGTCATACCACACATACATCAATGTTTTGCCAACATTCTTAGTCCAGAGTGGTGAGCAGGCAGCCAAAGTAACTTTCTAGATGTGCAGTACGCCTGCATTATATTCTGTACATTCAAATGCACATTTTCCATTTTCTCTTCCATGTTCTTTTAAATCCACTGCCAGCTTTCTCCACTAAGGGATTAAAATGGTTATTTTCCCTCAAGGTTTGTGAAATGCAATCTTGTGCTTCACAAAGGGTCAGTGTGATAATATATTTCAATGATTATTTGTCAAAAAGACACATGCACATTGCGTCCCTAACCTTCATGTTGTCCTTGTTCTCATATTGAGGGCATCTGACCTTTGGCCAATAGATGCTGGGCTTCAAGCAACTGCTTACCCATCCCAGACATCTTACAATAAACAACATTACTCGTGTAAATGAGGTCCAGCTAAGATAAACACCCTTTGGCTTTCATATAGTTAAACTGATATTCACAAATAATGTGACAAATAATGTCTAATTGATTTTAAGTATTGCCTTTGTCAAAAATACTGTATATTTTAGTGGCTCTCTCTTTTTTACGCTCAAAATGAAGGCAACGAATGGCCTCACGACAGGACAGAGGTGCAAATCTGTATTCCATGGGTGCCCATTTTATGCTCTTTAAACATTATGGTTTTAATTTCGATAGCCACGAGATAGACCCTTTGTGTTCTAGGTGTAAATTAGCCGATGTAGAACAATATACCTACACGGGCACAAGATTAAATGAAACACATAGGCCTATTAATAAGTTAACATTATGCAAATAAAATAGTTACATAATGTATAATAGTAGCAGTTAATTTGAGATTATACAGTGTGACACGCATTTTGGAACACTTACAACCGAGTTATAATTTTAGCTGGCGACAGACTTGTAACTCAAAAAGGCGTTCTTCATACGCTGTTAAGTAACACTTCATCTGAACTACACAAATCAAAAAGTACATAAAATGTAGCTGCGCACCCAAAATAAAGACTAAAACCGTGAACTATGTTAATTCACACTTCACACGCACCTGTCAAGCTGCAGGGCTCATTAATTAGTTTGCATTCGTAGCTGAACTAAAGGAGCGCCTTTGAAATTTCGAAAACGTTACCTCAATCACAGCAAATGTAGTTCTGACCAAAAAAAAAAAAAAAAAGCAAACATGACACGTATTTAGTATACGGTAAATGTCAAGAGGCGCATCCCTCGGCAGCAGAGATGAGTCACGCTGCTGAACTGCCTGGCAGCACTCGCTCAGGACCGCTGTGCCATGTTTATTCATTGCGATCTCGCTATTTACATGTTACTATTACTGCCAAGTGACGTTCCCCCAACCCCGCGCTGGTACGGTTCTCATACTTAGCGCAGAGTAAACTGGTAGGACAGAGATCCTACGCATTTTCTTTTCCATTCCCAGTAGCGTGCTGTATTAAATTTCCTATCCTCATGTCCCCATAACTACAGCAGCTGCAGAGCACAACACGCACGTAAAAACGACCTTATTAGCTGTCACTCAATGATAAGAGCATTACTGTAGCTAAGCGTCCCACGTTGTCCACTGATGGATGCCATTAACTGTTAAACAACAACTGTGTAGTTAAAAAGTAAAGTACATGTGGATACCTGCTAAATGTTCAGAAGACATACTGCACACAAGTTATTATAAGATCAATGTCCAGTTAATTGAAAATGAAAAAAAAAAACACTAAAAAAATACATTACAACAATGTACATATGCAATATATTTTCAACTAAGGAAAATGTTGTTTTCTGAAATAGATCAAAAGTTATGCCAGTAATGACTTATATATTATTTTTATATTCCCACATCTCTCTACCTAAAACAATATTCCTTTCAATTTAACTGCAGACATTACCCACTACAACAGAAAACTGCATTTCACTACTTTGAGGGTGTACAGCAGGCACCTTTATGTGCTGCAATAAATTCTATAGTGATAAATGACAGACTCAAAAAAACAAATACAGAATAGATACAACCACAGTTCTTTGTGGTGTTTTCATTAGTCATAATAATAGCTTTTATTATCACTGCATACATATACATGTTACACCAAAATTTGTTCTCTGCATTTAACACATCCTCTGGGGGAAGCAGTGGGCAATCACATGTGGTGCCAGGGGAGCTAGCGCTGAGTGTCTTGTTTAAGGATACACTAGGCAGATGGGCTAAGATTTGAACCGGGAGACTTCAATTTCAATTTATTTTGATATAGCGCCTTTCACAACTAGTTGTCTCAAAGCGCTTTACAGAAAGAAATTATAGATAATACAGACTTAACAGCAGATGGATAATTGAGGTTAAAGATAAGGACAAAGATCCCAGCTTGATGCTCTACCTGTTGAGCCACCAGGCCGTTGTTGTAAAGAAGGTGGTATAGCTCAGTGGTAGAGGGCGCTCTGTCCAATCGCAGGGCGCTCTGTCCAATCGCAGGGTGCCGGCCTCTTTGTGATGTCTAAAGTAAATGAAGTAGCTATGGGCTGAATCTCCTTCACCTGCAGACTCTAGTTCTGTGGAAGTCTCTGTGAGCCACAGTCTGTGCTGCCTTCTGAGTCTCAGTGCCTGAAATCCATACTGAGGCCTCACTCTTTCCTCTCTCCCCACTCTCAGTATGTCCTTGTGAAGATCGCAGGTGCTGCTGCAACACTCAGCTTCTTCTGTATCACCATTTTCAAAGTGAGACCCTTTCAGGTGTTAATATTTCACAACCCCTCTCCACTCTAACACGTGCACTCAGCTATCTTCAATACTAAGGACTTCATTCCAAGGTATTTTTATATATGTGTGGGTAAACTACATCTTATAAATATTCATGTTTTTTAAGTACACTTGCAGCATACCAACAAAAGATTTCTATGTGCCAGGTTCTATTTACAATGATTACTAAAGTGAATCTATTATCATTTTAGTCTATTTGCAACACTTATTTACTACAGATGTATGTCAAAAAAATTAATACAACAGGGGATCAAATTAATCGCAATTCAATGTCAATTACACACACACACACACACACACACACACACACACACACATACACAGTGCCACTCTCACAACCCCTATGGGACTAGATTATGGATATGACTCACAGGTTAAAAAATTCCCAGCTCTGTCTTTACATAAACATGTGTACCTTCATGCTCATAATAGTTTGCTTTGTTTCCTAATTCAAGCATTTAAGCCAATGGTAAGAACAATCTTTGTGGGTCCTGCAAGGTCTGGAATCAATCACAGCGCATTAAAATCACAGGTCTGCTACAAGCTGACTACTTCAGCATGGCTTTGATATTGCAAAGTGCCAATCCCAAGCTACCAGCACCACTCTTATTCATCGTTACAGATTTTATTCTATCCTATAAAAAATGCTAATGCCTGGGGATGGTCGGCCATGCAGTTGGTTTTATTTTTCTTACCCATGCCTACCTATGCCTACCATCATGGCTTGTTTCATCTTTTCTGATACCTTCTGATGGGTTTTTTTTTTTTTTTGAAAATGTTACTTTCACTGTTGTTTTGTGTACAAAAGTGATTTTGTAACTACTTTTCCTTATTTTTCATTATATGTTACTAGATTCTGTTCAGAATGTTGGGACAATTATGCAAGGAAGGTACAGTATTCATGGTTAAATACATTACTTACCAAACACATCTGATGTACCTGTTGAATACACTGTTTCACAGGGAAAACTGCTGTCTCATCACTTTATTGTGATAAAGCTAGCAGCACTCCACTCTCAGTTATAGGGTGCTGACTCACTGGTTCGGACCCGAGTCAGCAAGCTTACCATCCTATCCCCTAACTAGTCCAACAGGTACTAAGTGCCCAACACTTTTGACTTTCCACAAAATAACCAGAATCTTCTTAATCTGCAGACGATTCAGACGATGCGGCCTTATCACCCACCAGACACGCTCTCTCCGGTTTCTCTCCGGACAGCAATGCAGGGAAGATTACCTCTCGAGCCAGATTGGGCCCTGACATAAATCACAGTGATAGGTGGGGAATTGATAAGGGTTATCTCTAAGAATGCTCAGTAAAAGGCATGAAAGGACATACCACAGCCTCTTTTTGTTTGTTTTGTTTCTTCACAAAGTCTTATTTCACATTCAACTGTAACTCTGATGACGAAAAGCAAGAAGCTTTCCTGAGGCAATCAATTAAATCTATTCTCTAATCACACTGCCAATAGCCTTTACAGACTGCGTCAATGCTTGAGTAAATTAAAATAAAAAGAGGGAGGGGAGGCTTCCCTGAAATTCCCTACACCCCACAGAAGACATTTACTGGCACCAACTCCCTCACAGACAAAAATCCAACCAGTTCCAAGCCTACTTTCTCACAGCTGTATAAAAAGCAGAGCCGAGTAATAGTGACACACGTGTGACTGTGTCGGCCCATAGATAGTGTAACACAGGACAAAGAGCAGCCTAGTTAAGTAAGTCTAATGGTCTTTCTTTTGGTTTGCACTATACATCTCAAGTGCATAATACATGTATCTCCTGAAACTGAAGCCATGTAACACCATAAAAAAAGAGATGCAATTCAGCCATCTTAGCCACACTGGGCAGTCTGAACACCAGCTAGTCGTTCCTCCATGTTTTAACCAAACTAATAAACACCATAACCAAATCTAAAGAATCCATGGCACAAGGCTGATATCTGCCTGCCAGCCTTCCCCTTTCTGATGAGCTGAAAAAAAGTTTAAGTCAGCCATGTTCCATTTTTGTCCTTAATACCTTTTTGTAATACAGAGACTCCTCAACTTACAAATGAGTCACATTCCGAGAGGCCGTTTGTAAGGTGAATTCGTTCGTAAGTTTGTAATTTGCATGAGCACTTTACGTGTGGTCCTACTGTAGGAATTCTGAGGGAAAAATAAATGCAAGAGAAGAGTGTTTTGTCAACCAACCCAAAAAGGAGGACTTTAATGCTTTTCAGTCAACAGCAAGGAAAAAAGAACACCTGGTGCATAGCCCATACGGAATAAACTGTCGCCTTCCTAAAAGGGGCAGTCGGTTTGGGGAGTTCGGTTTCATGGTAACACTACCAAACATTCCTACAGCATGTTAGTTATATCATAAAGTTGTATTAAAACATAAAAAGTTTGTTGTGTTATCATAACAACACAATAAAAAGAACAAAATAGCATAAATTGTTAATGAACTGTAATAATAATAACAATAATAATTATATTATTATAATATAATAATATAATAATAATTATCGCCACCTTTGTTTACATTAAGATGGCTTGTTGCTTTTTAGCACTACCACTAACATCACTAGCCTGACGCTTTTCACCAACCACGATGGATACGCCATGCACTGGATAATTCATGATAAATCACGATAAATCTTAGTGCACCCGGCGTACGTGTTTACAGTCCGCAAGCAAAGTGAAAAAGGGGGATAAGCTGCAGTGCTGTCCAGCATATGTAGCGGCCAAATGCCGTACCTGACTGGAGAGCCACGCGCATAAATTTGTTTTAGCTGCGGCTCCCCAATTCCTTTCTCCGAACTAAAATTTAATTTACAGTGGCCTTTGTTCGTATCTATGAATGTTCACAAGTCAGATGTCCGTAAGTAGAGTGGCGTCTGTACTGGAAAAATAGGAAGTAAATGCAGTTAATATTTATGACTCTCTAAGGAGGGAGGAGGAGGTTGTTGAAAAAAGTCAGCTTACCTTTGGAGTGCTGTGTAATTGATCCTGACATTGTAACACTATTAAAGCAGTGCACATGGGCCAAATTCCACCCAGAGAAAACAACAAAGTTAGGCTATAAAATTAATGAAGACTTTTGAAATACACAAAAATGGCATCATCTTATCCAAACATACTGAAAATGATTTTAACATGCACATACCCATTTCATTACATGCACACGAAGGAGCGGTAAGAGCAAATAACCACACCGCCTAACTGTTAATCATCCTTCGGTCCAGCTTCAGCTTCACAGGAAGGTACAGGCCACGGCTTGGGAGGGGAATACAGGTTAACGGCTCACACATGCTTGACTGGAACACACTGCACAGATCATTTAGGGGCTGAGAAGTCACTGATGTGCAGGGAGGCTATGTTGTTTCGTGAATATGATAGGCGAGAGAGGACAAGGGGCCGAAGAGAGACAGCGAGAGATAAAGAACAAGAGACACCATTAGTGGGAAGAAAAAAGAAAAGGCGACACAAGTGTTCATTTTGTTCATTTCCTTCGACGGCTGCTGGAAAGCTTGGCACTACATCGCACACAACGGGAGTTTGGGTTACGCTTCCGCTCGCCAGAAATCTGGGACCTTGACAAAATGCCTCCTAAAATACAGATGATAAGCACTATGAGTCAGTTAAGAAAGCACCACTCGCTAACTCCTGCATAAAGAATCCGCCGAACACATATCTGCGCTCGGAAGGAGGACGAGAGGAGAGAGACGGCGCTGCTTTCAGGAACTCACATTGGTGCAACATTGTGTGGGATCCTGCTAAAGAGGCAAAAATACTCCAGGGACGTGTACTCTTAGTACAAAAGGAGTGCAGAGCAGAACAGAGAGAAACAAATATAACGGCATGAACTCACTCCTCTTCCATCCATGAACACCACAGCTGTAAATGGCACAGTGGTCATAGAGTTGGCATTAGGTGACAAATATCTAGGTCTTGAGTCTGCCAAAATCCACAGCTGTTACATACCATGCCAGGAACAAAAAAAATCTAACTGTACCACTTGTATTGTCACATAAATACCCAAACAGGGAAATATCACTGAAGTTCTCATAACTTGAAGGATCTTTGATGTAGAAGACACTAATTCACTCTGTGTACTGAACCTGAATTTTAACAGTAAAATCTTTATAAATGGGTCAAATTTTGAGTCACCCTAGGGACCCTTTCAAATATGACAATCTAAATAATAAAACCAGAGTTGCATCCCATAAATAAAAGCCCTATTCCACTCACTCACAATTTTAAAGTATGTTTAAAATTTCAAGTTGCAAAATCGTTCACGTCACGATTTTCTTACATTCCGCAAGGACTGATTATAAAGACAGAAGAGCGAAATGCTTTTATACAGCACACCTCTGCTATAATACTGCATGAATTATGTGTACATTAGATTTAAGATCTTTCCATGTGGTGAGTCACTAAATGAATGTCGAAATTTCCAAGCACTTTCCTATGGACATTTCTCACAGGGAAGGGATTCTGAGGAACAATCCTACCTCTGGTCTTCTCTTTTTGCATGCTATCCTTCCAGACATTTGTCAAATTTAATTTACAGACACCGTCTTCCTTCTGATTTGCTGCCGCCACGCCACCGACAGACAGCCAAGAGCGCTCCCTCGCCTGCTGTGAAACCGTCTCCAATTTCAGTACGCATGTGCTCCAGAGGGGTAACCGTTCCCCTGGCATGACACACACATGAAAGGTTCTGATAACCTCCTTAATGTCACCATGTGGGAAGACAGTCTCTCGCGTCACTGCTGTTCATATTGTGAACTTATACTGTCAATACTGTTTCTTGTTTGTTGTGAAAAAGTAGATAACTGCAGGAATTAAATTAACAGAGGACAAAGGCTTGGAAACAAAAACAGGCTCACAGCCTTCTTGGAAGACCAAGTACAACCTGTCTGAAAGATCCACCAAAAACCACCTCCCTCACACGCTACCACACATTTTAGAGTCTGCTCTGCTCTGAACAATCCCTACTGTGAGGCTGAAGAAATCCAGCTGTTTCCTTGGTTCAAAATCAAAAGATTAGAACTTAGTCTTTTTTTATACTTCTAAAGTAAATGATTAAAGAAACACTGTTCATTTCTTGTTGCACATTCATTCTGTTCTGCACATGCTTTGCGTAATGGTTGCAGTGTTATTCTACAAACTAGGAGTAGCACGTGTCGCATTGGCTAAATGACAGTTATGACATTCTAAAATGTAAATGTAGCAGAGTAAACAAAATGCACCCACTTGTGCTATTAAGGTGAAAGTGTTAATTCTTCCACTTTAAAAGTTTTGCAAGATCTGAAGACTAAACACTGTTAATAACATTTTGTAACAGTCTTGGGTGATAAGCACTTCTTTTATATTAAAGTTGGCCGTGTTCATTTTATGCAATAATTCTTACAGAAAATACTTCTGTCATCTTCTTGTACAAATAACCGCCTCACAGCCTTGAAAGTACAATTACAGAAAACAAATATACTGTACATACTTTATATGGTTGTGCATGTATGTGTGAGGGTGTGTGTCTGTAAGTGTGCATGTGTGGGGGGGGCTTCTTTCCAAATTCAAAGGAGTCCTCCCTGGGCAGACAATCAGGAAGAGGAAACCCCTCCAGAATGAAAATGTTAAAAAATAATTAATAGAGTTAAACAAAAACCCGACTCTCTCCCTCTCAGTTCCTTATTTTACAAAGTGGATATATTCTCCAGCCTATTCCTTTGTCATCTGAGGCTGGGTAGAAGGCCACTGAGGAAGGCTGGGTGGTTCCTGGCCCCTACTCTGGCACAGAGACAGGCTCTCACGGGAATGTTACAGCAAAGAGGGCGGGAAACCAGGGAGGACTGGGCATGTGAACAGAGACATGTACACAAACACACTACACACTAACATTTGCATGAAAAGTATGTTCAACAACCAGAGGAAAAGTGGGATGTTATCATGTGACAGTCTTTCATTAGCATGGAAGACCACATCTGTCAAGGGAAGCAGAAGAGATCTCTGTATGTGTGTGTATGTGTGTGTGTGTGTGTGTGTGTGTGTGTGTGTGTGTGTGTGTCAGGAAAATCAGATTCACACAAATGTGCTTTTCAAAGTGCAGCTATGATGTCATCGTCCTTCTCATGAGAAGTGCTCTTATTCAGATTTTGCTGTTTCTCATGATGTTAAAGTTTTATTACTACTGCAAGCAATTACAACAAACAGAACATTTTAAATGACTCCTACACGTTTCCCTTTTGCAAACGTTGCAATCTGCAGCTTTTTCATTTCCCTAATGTGCATTAAATGATATTAAACTCCATGTTGTCTCAAATAAAATGGTATGCCATGCCCTCACAGCTGCAGTAAACAAATCTGGACAGCACTGTTAACCGACATCAAATTAGTTCCTGTGTAAAACAGAAAACACTAAAGTTTCCATGCAGTTGTAAAGCCAGCATCTCCAACCACTGTTGTGAGCCCAGCTGGTTGCACCATGAACACCTCCTGTAAAATCAAGAAAGCTAAAAGCAAACAGGATGAAATTAAATGAGTAAAAACAGTGACGCAGCCTCCGTAAGTTGCCTAGTAACTGTCAATAATTTCGGAAAACATCGCACCCAAAGCAGATGGTTGAATCTCACCCGCCAAACACCTTTCATTAACCCCAACCATCCTCATACTGTGCAAAACAAAAAAGTTCTCAAAAAGTAGGTGATTTGTGAAGTGAAGTTTCTGTAATTGTATTCAATGTTAACAACCATGTCCTCCCTTTGCCTGTATAAGTACTATCTGTTAAACTATGACCAAAAGGGACTTTTCCTTAAATTATTTATTGATTGTTGCCTTACTAAAAGGGATAAGCGATTTTTTTATTAGATCTTAGTTTTCAGGTACAAGTGGCAGTTAACATTCAAAAATCATAGACAGTCAGATGGGAATACAGATGTTGAAAGACAAAACCTGTCATATCACATCCTGAGGCGTCCTGTTATTCTCCTGTTTATTGTGAAATAACAACATTGATAACACAACCACCGCAGCAATGTTTAGAAACTAACCTTTTAATGTCCTTCAGTGCCAGGATAAACAAATTGTTTTCTCCTTGTCATTATCTTCTGGGTATAGCAAACGAAGGTGTTGACTGCCCTAGGACACGCGTTCTTCTAAAAAGAGACCCATTCGGATCTCCCTCAATCACTCTGACAGTTGAAAATGAATCGGTAAATGAGGTATCCGTCTATGCCTGCGCAGAACCGAAGTTCACGGGTAACGCAAGCAGCACAGAAACCAATTTCGATTAACTTGTTTAGGAAGGACCACACACAATGAAAAACTGGGACAATGACAAACTGTACAACAAGGATAGATGTCTGAAGTGCTTCGACCACTTTAATAAGGCAAAAAAAAAAAATCTGTGTGCGGCTCATGACAACCTATAAAAAAGGGAGATATTGTGTTTTACGTTCCTGCTTCCTGCTGAGATGCACCAGTCTGTTTTTCAAATGTTTCGCTAGTAAGCTACCACCTGGTGTTTCAGGTGTTGTTGAAAATGCATGCATTTCCCTAACTAAATTTAAAATGACATTGAAAAGTGTTTCTATGAGGTCTGTGAGCCAGACACCCCTGACCTGCACCAGTTGGGCAGATCTGCTCGTTGCCAGCTGACAGATCGGGGAAGCTACGGTGTGTTCACGTCAGTGCCTGTATTACAGGAAGCATGGTGTACAGCAGCTCCTCCCATTTGCATTGTGAAGGGCGAAAAAAAAACAGTTCTGAGCAGGATGTATGAGATTTAATTTGCAGTTTGCAGTTGACCCAGGGGTCACAGGATGGTGGGAGTGAATAGGTGGGGGCTGCTCTGATTAATACTGCTGCATATGATGCATCATCCTCCCCCACCCATAATTACATCTCACTCACTTTCTGCCTCACCTCACCTCCCGTTATGCTGGATCCTGAGAAAACCCAGTTACATCTTGCAGGGCGACCTTTTAGGGAAACTCCCAAGTTTAAATAAACAGTTCCACGTCAGAGCTGTAATTTCAACAAGCCAGAAAAAACCTAAAGGGTTACATGGCACTGAAGTGTGCCCTTTAAAGACAGGCCTAGGACCAGTTTGTTGCTTGTTGCCACTGAAGTGTGGTCTTTCAAACAGGTCGGGGACCAGTTTGTTGCATGTTCCCACTGAAGTGTGCCCATTCAAACAGTTGTGGGACCAGTTTGTTGTGTGTTCCCACATAAATGTGCCCTTTCAAACAGGCCTGGGACCAGTTTGTTGCACGTTGCCACTAAAGTGTGCTCGTTCAAACAGGCTTGGAACCAGTTTTTTTGTATGTTTCCACTGAAGTGTGCACTTTCAAACAGGCCTGGGACTAGTTTATTGTGTGTTCCCACTGAAGTGTGCCTTTCAAACAGGCCTGGGACCAGTTTGTTGTGTGTTCCCACTGAAGTGTGCCTTTCAAACAGGCCTGGGACCAGTTTGTTGTGTGTTCCCACTGAAGTGTGCCTTTCAAACAGACCTGGGACCAGTTTGTTGCACGTTCCCACTGACGTGTGTCCATTCAAACAGGCATGGGACCAGTTTGTTGTGTGTCCCTACTGAAGTATGCCCATTAAATCAGGCGCGAGACCAGTCCATTGCATGTTCCCCCTGGCCTTGATGACCAGTACAGACTCAGCACTGATGCTAACATGTAGAGCGGAAAAAAAAAGAATAATAAAACAGAAGAGGAAAAAAATCTTTTCATGCTTAACCAAATGAACGTATTGATGATCAGGAGGTCCAGGCAGGAGTTAATAGGCTCTTCTCTTGCACAGCAAGAGTTCACTGTTTATCTAGGACACATGTTATTGATTTTACAGTCTCCATTTGCCAAGCTCTTTTTGAACAAAAAAATGATCCTAGACGGCATCTGGCTAATACTAATGAAAATAATGTTTCATCATTTCTTTTTTGCCAAAGAAAATTGGAAATGAATGCCCTGTACATGGACAGCAGGCACTTTTCTTTAAGGATACATATTGCCCTCTTCTGGCCAAGGAGTGAAAAACTAAACTCTGTAGGTTTTACATATAATTACATTATGCGCCTATTCAGACAAATTACAGAGTTTGGCTTTATTAGTTCAATGGTTCTGCATGATGGCTTATATCATTAAGAAATGATAAAAATAGTTGAGAGGCATTCTAAAAATGGGCAGACACAGGCAACAAGCACCAACAACCCTGCAGCGAAGCAACTGGCCTGAGCGCTGACGTACAGCAAAAACAGATAAACGAAGGTAAGCTAAAAAGCCACATCCATCAACCCGGAAATGTAATACTCCTGTTAGTTGGCATCTTTTCATAAGAAAAAGTCTTTGTTTCTACCACAGGTTAGCACAAAAGGACGGTACCCATTCCAGAGACTTACAGACTGCTCACTTCCTGCAGTGATGTCTAATGCTCAGCCATTTCTGTTTAACGGGCCCCCAGCTGCCACCCCTCCACCAAATAGCACTTACAATTTCCTGAGGGCCTTTATTGCACTGCTCATCAGGTCACTGTAGACTTGTTCCCCATGGGCCAGGGCTCCAGCAATTTTCTGGGGGACTACGTCGTTGTCTTGCCGCAGATACTCAGAGCCTATGGGGCTGCTAGAAGAGAAGGAAAATATAGAAAAGTAACTAAAAAAAAAGCATCTGGATATTTTAACTGTGATGCGCAGACTGTGGTTTTAGCCACAGTTTGCTTCTTTGATTATTTTCCCCATTTGATCTCAATTTTCCAATAGGGTCAAGCAAAGGCTTTACCTTTACTTCACTCTGACATAAACCTATGAAAGGCAGCCATGTGTATTGAGCATCAGAAGGTACAGCACATATGAACCTGTAATTTAGCCAATCAGCAAACACACAAACAAGCAGGACGTGGTATTGGAAGATATTGGGAAATGTGTCCCCCTACTGTTTTTGTATGGGGCCAATTGGGGTGACTCTCCTTGAGACCCAACACAGAAGACTCCAGCTTTTTAATAAGCTTTGAAAAATTGAGTGATGGTGGCACACCCTCCTGACATTCAAGCAAGCTGCACAAATCACATCACTTGGCCAGTGCTTTTTCAAGTGCTCCCTGCTCCCACCCACCCTGCCTGGAGATGGTCTATTTTCAAGCCAATTAAAGGCGTGACTCATATGTCAGTGCCCAGAACAAGACAGTGCTTTCGCATACAGTGTCTTACCTCGTGTATGCAGTCATGAAAATAAGTACACCGTCTTCCAGTTCTATGGGTTTACATATCAGGACATAACAACAAAATCACCTGCTCCTTACCACGTCTTGAAAATTAAATAAATCTAACAACACATAACACACTCCACTATGTCATATTTTATTCAATGAAAAGACAAAATGGAGAAAACTGGTGTAAAAATAAAGAAAAGAAATACCTTCAACTGCTTTTAAAAGATTATGAAGGTAATTGGCAGCTATGAATCAAATGCATTTAGTTGATTGTCAGGAAGAGTGACCACCTCTACCAAAGCAGAACTTTTGACAGTTTGATGGTCTGCAGAATCCATGTGTGTAGACAATTCCAGGAGGAAAAGGCATCTGCAAATAACTCAGAAGAGGAATTATTGTTGCTGAGAAGCATGACAAGGCTATTTCCTAAGAGTTTTAAATCAATTATTCTGTACTTAGAAATACAAATTATTTTACACATGGAGACCATTCAATCTTGCTTCAATCTTTACAGGAAAGGCTGTTCCAGAAATTCGACTTAACTTCAGATCACAGTGTTCAGAGACGGCAAAACAATCCAAAAGCAATA
>JABJVR010024316.1:0-37221 GCA_025773905.1 Chitala chitala
ACACACACACACACACACACACACACACACACACACACACACACACACACACACACACACACACACACACAGAGTTACTCGGAATGACTAACTTCCTCTCCAGAAAGAGCTTGAGCCCACATATGGGAAAGCACTCGGGGAAGGCAGTCTGAGAAAGTCTCACTTTCTCTGTCACACACACACACACGTGCACACAGAAAGGTCAGAGAGACGAAGGGATGCTCATTACAAGGGAGGGGAACAAGTGTGAAGTGATGAGGTTACAAAAGGATGCTTCATTTTATGAATGGAAGGATGAGAAGAAGAGAACTGAGAGATAATTAGACTGTAGCTAACAATGTCTTACAACACTGTGGTGTCACCAGCAAGTGAGTGACGCACAGATGTGAAGGTGACAAAAAGAGGGGGAAAACATCAGAGTTTGTGGGTCTGGTGCTTTGCAGACACCACTGAGCTTCCATAGCGCTTCTAAAAGCATCAGTACCATGAAAAAACCTTAACTGGTTCATTTACAGAGTCTCTTAAAGTGGCGTTAATTTGTGGTTCCAAAACGATTGGCTAAAATAAATCCTGTACATAGACAAGCCTTGCAGAAGAGTTGGTTTCTGGAGCTGATGAGTCCAACTGGAGAATGTCATACAGGCATTAGGGTGAGCTGTGTTTGAGTGTGTGAAGACAAAATGTCTCGTGGTACCACCTGACAAGACAGAACATTCTTATGTGTTAACTGGAAGCACCAAATAGGGAAGGGTGTGGGGGGCATCCCAGTGGACTGAACCCCCAACATAACTTGGCCATCTGAGGGCCACACAAACATCCGTTCATCCATTCACTGTCATGTCACACACTTTCTAAAACACGTCCCCATGGAGGGACACTAGTCTAGCTCAGAAGTTAAAAGTGCTGTCAGGCTCAGAGAAGCGGCAAGCCTGAGAAAACCAACGCATGTTCATCAGAAGGTCACAAAGAGCCTGAGAAGCTCCAGGTCTGGGTCTACAAAATAGGTTTCCTCTTCCAGGTCACAGTGCTTCTGGAGCTCAGATGGGCTCCTAATGCTAACATTGCATTTAACTGACTAAATAAAAACAACTTAGAAAGAGGTGTGGCAGAATAACTTATACCTCATTTAAAGATCATTAGAGTTGGTGGCATGTCGGCTTTCACTCTTTCCACGGGTCTCTTCCAGGTCACAAAGTGTTCTTATTCCACACTCATAACTCGGAGGAAAACGTGTAGGGCTGTTGGGTACAGCTGCTAAGTCCAAAGAGCACCTTCCCGTCCATGGCAGCTCCAGTGACGTTATCACAGTGTTTATACCTCGTAAGGGCGCAGCATTTACACACTGAACACCCTCACAGCCTGCTTTGTTTTTATGTTTAGGATGATTGTGGAAACGTCTGTAACGATAATTATAGCCTTATCTTCCATGGTACAATTTACCCGGCACATACTAACGCAGCCATTGAAACGGCCTTGTCGCTCATAACTTGTTTAAGTACGTATGAAATCACAATAGATCCTCCAAGACAAAGGGACTGGTCCTTGGAGTACATCCTGCCAATGAGAGTCACTGGTAGTAGCTATGACAGGAGAACTTCTGTATGGCTTCAGCTGCAGGTTGGGGGTCAAGGGGGACATAAAATGGGCAGTTCACAAAAGGGTTTTGAAGGGAGTGCAGTGTCTGTGAAATGTCATTGAGATTAACTGCGCCGCCCCCCAATAAACCCCACATACACCCCATGTACACATACAGCATTAGCTGCTGTAAAGTTCAGTTCAACGGTGTTTCAAGGTCCTGTGCACTCATGCCCCCCTCCCAAAAAAGATCTTCCAGACACCCTGCTTGGACAGGCTAAATTTAGACAAGGGAAGTTGGGGTGGGTGACAACCAGGCAAAAGAACAAGTAAGAGAAAAGTCTAGAGAGCTTGGCAGTTTGGCAAGAGCCCTTCATCAGCAGATTGAAGTGCAGTGAACGTTGCTGTTCTTGCTCCATGGAGAAAGCCTTAAAAAGGCTTTGTTTGGGGAAGATTCCCTGTTTACGTGTGGAGGAGTGAAGCCCGTTAAATGTATCCACCAGACAGCCCCTCAAACTGCAACCTGCTCTCCGATAGGCCGTTCATAAAACTTCAGCCCTCATGCATACGCACCGTTTGCCCTCATATGGTGACAACAGGCAACTTGTCAACTTTTCACCTTTTCCTATTGAAAGAAGTTTTCCACATGACTTCATTTTAGCAGTAGAGTGAGATGGATTTATTTCTTCTTATTTCTGGAAAACCAGATCATTTTGGTATGTTTGTGCTTTTTTATTTTTGCTGTGTAATGATAAAAATGGATACTGGTTTAGGCTGCTACTGGACAGAAGGGGCGTTCGGTTTGAAAGTGTCTGACAGCAGCCATCAATAGTGATGTCATAAAACAAAACGAGTAGAATAGCTTAACTCGTGCCTGATAGTTCTGTAAATGAAAAATGTTACACCTGTTTGTTCCACGGCTGCTTGGGTACTTTGATTAAGGTGAGAGGTGTTGGTCTCACTCAAGTTCCACACTAATCAAAAATGATGTTGTTGAACTGTGGATAAAGACACTGACCTAGGAACGTCCATGGGTTTCACCCCTGAAAATCCACACGAAAAACATCTTCAAACATGTTGGCAGCTTGAGACAGAGAAGAGGACCATAGAGTAATAATAGTAATACTAATAATAATAATATGAGTACAAGTCTTTAGACTTTTAGGTCATGAACAAAAAATTAACCAATCACCTTCCATCATGTTGCCAAGTGCAGCCTTTTGTCAGGCAGCGAACACCTTAAGAGCAGCGCACTGAGATCATTACGGATTTGGCGTCTCAGGACACCAGTGACATTATTCTCTTATGTTGTGTCCATTTTGGCGATTACCCAGCCACCTCAGGTTTCACAGCGGTGCTTTCAACACGTTGTGAGTCTTTTTCCTTAGCAGACAAATTGTTGGTTTGGTGGGTCAAAGAGATGGACCCACAGATGTCCAGCTTCTAAGGAGTGAGTACCAAATGAAAGAGTCATGTTAACAAACAGAGATATGAGAAAGCACCTTCATCATCCTCATCTTTACACCGCTTTTCTCTACTCATCCGTGACCCAATTCGCTGCCTTTGCTGATATTTAATTCACTTTTCCATTTGATTTTATTTACTTGCGGCCACCTGCTGGCGTCTGTGTGGGGGTGCGGCTTTAGGTTCTCCAGGAAAATGTTTGCATTGTTAATGATTTGGAAGTTTTAAGCCTGACGTAATGCCCCAAGGGCCAATGTTGTTCCTCTGTGTGCCTAGAAAGGGGGGACTGGAGCTTAACTTCAGATATCTCACAACCCCTTTCCTACTACAAATGCACAATGCTAAATAAATGCATTTCAAGGATTTTCGACTGAGCAAAAGGCAAGAGTGGGCTAGCAGAGAAAGCATTAGTGAGATCTGGAAACATCTAACAGGAGTGGACTCAAAGGGGTGTGTATGGTGGCTAATAAAGGTCTTTCTGCATGTAAAGCCAGTGAGGAGTCCAGGGGTATTGAGTGTAATCAGTTACTTCTGAAACCACAGCAGTGACACAGCTAAAAGAAACAGCCTCAGAGAGGGAACCTGGATTCCTTTGACTCATCACCTCCTTGTCTCTGTCCCCAACTGAAGATTTGGTGTCACAGAGCCAAAGCAGAGGTGTTTATGAAAGGCCGCTCACATCTGGTTCATATTAACCCCCAAACAGGTTCTTTATATCATCATGGTGAAGGCAAGTGAGCAGCAGTGGAGGGGGGGGGGGCTGCTGACAAAACCCATACTGTCAATGACAGGCAGGATGTGTCAAGTCATACTTCTGGATGTCGAGACACTCGTTGTGTGCGTGTGTCTGTCTATTTTGGCAACAGTGTTTCCATTTCAGTTAGCGAGGGTCTTTTCAAATTTTCCAAAGTGCCTGTTTTGTGTTACACAAATGCACGCAACCAAAAGAAAGACACCAGCCAGACAGGAAGGCTGCATGGGGCAGCAGCATCGTGGGCTGCATGCAGCATTACACCAATTCACAGCTCCAGCTGTCTGAAGGAAAATAAGGAAAAACAAACAAGGAGCACAAACAGTAAACAAGTGGCGAGATGAACAGCAGACTGCCTGTTTTTTAAAACACTTTCTCTGTTCCTAACCTCTTTTGATAATCTGTGCTTTCTTTTTAGAGGGAAGAACAGCCCTATATTTTACAAGGTCTATGCCTGTATGCCATCAACAATGGGAAATGACTTACGCATCAGCAAAGTGTAAAAAAAGCTTTTGCCAGATGGGGTCAGTTAGGAAACACCAATATTCTAGTCCTGCTTGTCCTGGACACACACGAGGTAGATAACTCGAGTGAGTAGGTCAAAGAAAAAAAAAAAAAGCCATAGCAACAGTCAGAGAGTTGGGCTGGCTACATGCTCACAGCGTAGGCTTGGCCAGAGGCTGAAGGGGAAGGCACATGCCAACAGGAAAACGGCTGGCTCTGAGGCCTAGCAATTAGGAGGGTGTGCACCAGATCCGGGCTGGGGAAAACACCTTCAGAATCGTTCCCTCATTTCCTCATGCTACACTTTTGCATTATATGCCGCAGCTCAATAAAAAAAAAAAATACAAATGATCGTTTACAATATTTCTCAAAGTTCAAATCTTTGTACGTATGTTGACATGACCCTTATGGGTAGACTTGATATCACGTGTTACCATGTTAACGCTCATGGCAGCTGTCTTACAGAAGCTTCCATTACCTCAGGGAGGGAATGTAGAATCTGTAACCTGGAAACCAGCACCTTTACTGCATGGCTGCCCTGGCAACAATGATCCAATCAGAGAAACATCCCTGAGCAACACCTCGTGTTTATCATTTTCCTACCGGTGAAACTGCTCATCTCTAAACTCACTGATAGGCAGTTGTCGGGTAAACCAAGCAAATGACAGGGCAAAACAGGTGTTGGGGGCAAGTTCTAAAAAATCAAATGGATCATATGTAACTATACACACATTTAAGCACAAGTACAAATGTCCTATTGTCAGCTGTCTAGTCTTCACACACGACTCAAAAGTAAAAGCTTAATGAAGATAACTGCCTCTCTGACCCAGTTCAAAGTGCTTGTAATACATCCAAGCAGATTCCTGTTCATTGGGGAAGCAGTCTTTCAGAATTTGGCTTCTATAGAAACATACATTTCACCCCAGATTAAAACCTGACAAAGAACACTTTCACCTCTCCTTGTAGAAGGCTATGTACATTACGGAAAAGTAAACGTCAAAATCACGCATTATATTTTTGTATCCTTGGACTGCATTACATTGGCAGTCCAAACTTAAAGAAAGCAAAACAAATCATAACGAAGGTGGGACAGGACTGTTTCCGTAGGCGACCTGGAGATCTTGGCACCTTGCTCACAGCAAGATGAGATGCAGGTTCAGCAATCCCAGGAAACAGAAAGACGTAGGTAACCCCCTCCCCACCTCCGCCCCACAGCACAAATCATACCCTGGGTGACAGCGTCCTGTAAACGGCACTTGGACCCATTCTGTGTCACAACATAATGGAGTAAATGTTGTGTCTCTGGGTCTGTCGGCTGCACACTAAAAATGGAGTTTCTGAGAGTCTGCATGCAGCCATGGAAAAAGAACTAGACTTGCACCTGGACGGCGACCGAAAAGAGGCACCCTTGACATCCTACAGAAAAACTTGAAACTTGCAGTTTCCTGTAACCGGTGAAGGGAGGGGGAGTTCAGTACTTCAAATGACAAGAGAAAATTCATCCACAATGTAAAAGAACCCCTGCTTTTAGCACTGGAGTGAACCAGTGTGCCATTCCATTTCCACAATACACCTCTTCAAAACTGGAAGAAAAAACGAGATGTTTTCGCTTGGCTTCTTATGTTTTTATTACGTGAAATAGTTTTACCAATATAAACTTACAAAACAAATCTCAGACAATCCTTTAAATACAGCATATCTGTACATAGGATTTGTTTGTGGTGTAAGGAGGCTTTGTCTTACATCTGTGAATAGTCATTCTGGCTTTGGACAAGGGAAGGGGCACAGCTCCGGTAAAGGGCAGCTCGTCCCATGAACACACTCCCCAAGTCCTGCATGTTTCACAACACTGACTTCACACCTGAAAGGCAGGTGACTGGATCCAATCCCCATGCAAAGAGGTGAGGAGCAGAGAGATGGACTCAAAACCATGACTCCATGTTTAGCTCTGAAATGTGGGGGATTTACCTTTGACCTCAGGAAGCAGTAAGCCAAGCAGCAGCTTGTGGGCAACATACACTCGAAGAGACTTTTCAAATACGTCCTCTCAGCTCACACAAGACCTTCCGTAAAAGTTGGTATTGCGAGCATGGATTTAAACTGCTCTAGTCTAATCCAGTGCTTGCAACAAGAAAGAGGCTGACATCAGTGGGGGAGGGGTTCCTACTTAGGGGTGACCGATGGATCTTTCCTGAAGTATAACAGTGGTGTTAAAGGCACAGTAGTGTGGCTCTGCACTTAGAGGAAGTTCAGCTGTCTGTACCAGTAAGCAGGGAAAGATCAAAGGTTGGTCAAAATGCAGACAGCTCAGGACCCCAGTCTGAGAACAGCCCTGGTTTCCAGGATTTGACTGGGACTGTCACGATGTGGTAGTGCTGGGTGTCACATTTCGCTGGAGAACACACAAGATTGTAAGGGTACCAACTCTGGGCCAGAATTATTTTCTAACCCCTCCCCCTCCCCTCCAGCCCAACTCCACACACTCTGAAATGAGTGTACCTATGGCTGGCATTCAGGAGTTTAGAACTGAGAATGGAGAACCAGAAGCAAGCCTGAGAACAGTTCCAGTGTGACCTCCACTAACACAACGGGACAGGTGAAGAACTGAGCAAGCATGAGAAAATGGCAAAGGAGCACGAATCTAAGGGCACTTTTAATGTTCAGCTCTGCAGGTGAAGCCCTCCCCACACTTACACCTTTCTGTCAGCAGGGGAGATCCATGAAAACCTAGTCGGAACACGCATTGTACCAGGATGACAAGAAAGCACATGTGACAGGAGCCCTTCTGGAGATGCTGTCATTTCTAAACATCTCTTTTACAGTGTACAGCATTTTTCCACCCTCCCATTAATGGCTGTGCACACAGCAGAGGTGCCTGGCATTGCTCTAAACACTTCACTCCCACACAAGCATTTGTTCATGTGTGGTCAAAGATGTGGTTAGCGGGTCTCTCCTCACCTAAAGCAACGTTAGTCATTCCAATCCACCAGGTAAGGCTGTTGCACAGGACCAACCTGGTGCCAGGTGAGATTTCCAGAGAGTTTGCATTTAATCCTCTAGAGGAATCTGCCACAAAGCAGCAGTAGGTAGACTAACCAGGAATGTAAACAGCTAAAGAAAAATGGGTCTTGAAGAGTTGGCCGCCATTTCCGCCTTCATTTAAACCTAACAGATTAAAGAGAAGCTATGTAAAACCACCTCTTTGTCCCAGCACTGAACATCAACCAGTGGTACCCTGGCTGCTGTGGGCGGAGCCAGGGGATGGAGCCATGTAAGCACCGCCTCTGGCATGCATCGTCCTTTCTGCTGTCGCCATGGTGAACCAGAGGGATGGCTTAAATGTAGTCGTCTTCCACAGGCTCGCCACGCACGTCGCAGTAGTGAATGAAGACCGCAACCACGCGCTGAAACACTCCACGGCGGGTCTGTCGCCGCTCCGATATCTCCTCCCCAATGGTCTCCATGCAGATGTCGGCCGAGAGCTGGCCCTTCCGCCGCGGGGCATAAATAGTGGCTGCAGAGGTCACACACGTGCGCGCACACAGACACAGACACACACACACACACACACACAGACACGAGAACTGTCTGTTCAAGGCGTAAGAGTAATATTGAGCAAATCCTAATGAAGTGAATCTACTGTTTTCTTCCACTTTTTTACACTCAACTCTAGTATAGCAGCATGGCAGGACTGACAGGAGCATCATGCTATAGACCAACAGCTCTCTGACTGCTATTTCTCGTAATTCACTGGGGTAGGACTGACCATTAAATGCTAATGACAGGAAATGAGACTGGAGTTCCAAGCCCCCCCTCACTCACTGCTCTCGTCGTCCTCGAAGTCGTAGCGAGCGTAACCGTTGGGCTCAGCTGTTCGCAGCGTTCGGAGCCACGGGAAATCCGTTATCATAGAGTATGGGGCTCCGTCAACCAGCCCTGCACCAGGGAGAGGAAGATGAAAACAGCCATGAGGAAGAACACAGGAGGCTGGAAAAACAGCCTCTGCCTCAAATGGGCGCACAATGCTGTAACAGCCCTTCCTTACAGACAGACCTCACTGTTAAATGCAGGTTTGAATGTGATGTCAGCCACCCGTAAAACTGACTTCGGCTAAATGTACTGTATATGCCAGCGTATGAGTCCATCTGGCATGTAAAATCAACCCCAAAAACTAGAGGTGTAATTTTGGATTAGGCTTATATTCACCGGATAACTGGACCTCCAAAGAAATGTTCAAGTTTTGGGCCTAGGCTAGGCCTGCAGACTCGCACTTTAGCCGGTCAATAAATATCCCATTTCATATTAAATTCTATATGTTTTACTAACAGTATCCTGTTATAAGATTGAGTATCTTATTAATCGTATAATAGTCTGTGTTTAAATCAGTGCTGCAGAGTCGGCGGCACTATAAACTGAAACCAAAGGTTGTGAGTACCGACTCCACAACCCTGGTAAAAACTGTCAGTGAAATTTGATTGACCACATACTGTGAAGCTGTTGCAGACACGGGGTACGGCAGGAAGATAAGAAAGCAGTCTCTCACCTTCCAGAGTGTAGATATCTCTGCCCCACGGGTAGCTGGGATACCTCTTGACATCCTCTTCTGTTCGCGTGGCCTCGGGGAAAAACTCATATTTGATGAGTTCCCTGTTGAGCAAAAACAGGGGTGTTTGTTAACATCCTCCACAAAAGCACACGTTCTTCTCACACAGGAAGGAAATGGGAAGGCATCAAGCCTCAAACACTGATAAACATTATTAGGCAAGACACGATACAGATCTGTCTGCTGCATACTTAAATCTTCACAGAAGTGCCATCTATTGGCAAAACTGATACTAACATCTGGTAAACTTACCAGTGTAAAAATACTGCCATCTCCTGGAAAAATGTCAGATTTGCAGCATGTTTTGGATACCTACTCTACTCTGACTGCAACATACACTTGAAGGACTCCAGCATGACTGGAAATAATTTTTTAGGACATACTCAGTACAGAAACGTCTGCGTTCCCTACTCAGTTCTGTTTGATCCTACAGTTAATAAAAAAAAAAAACTTCATACTGTCCAGCATTACCAAAACAACGGTGGCATGTGACAAAGCCTGACCACTTACTGGCAAATGTTGGCGATGGTGTCCATCCAACTGCGCACCCGAACTTTGTTCCTGATGTTGGGGGGGTTGCTGAACTCATGAATAACAGCAATGTGGTAAGGATATGGACCGCTGAAAAGCTTTCTCTCCAGAGACAAGGAGTCCACCTGCCGGGGCGGGCGTTGGAGACAGAAGACACAATGTGAGCTACACGGGGAGTCCCGAACCATGTTTACTTTCCGAACCCAAACTGGTCTGACAGGACAGTAATGTGTAAATGTGCACGACACAGCCTTGTCACGAGGTACACTAGTGCCGGTGGACGGTGCCCCTCATCACTGTTTCCACTCTACAGTAGATGTGAAAGAAAGAGCAGGCGCATACCTGCTGCATCGGTCGCATGTAAATGATGCGGTTTCTCTCGGGGGGCATTCGCAAGATCTGGTCTAGCACCTGCTCCATGTCCAATTTCCTGCACTGGGCATAGTCAAAGCGGTTCACGATCGGCGCGTTCTCCACCTCCAGGTGCTTGAGTACTCGGCAACGCGTCGCTGGGCAACGGGGACAGCAGCATGCAGGGGTCAGCGACCTGTGCTCATTAGGAAACAGGATGTGTGCCAGCCAGAGGGCAGCGACCTACCATGAACGAACATCATCTTCGGACACTCCTTGAGGACCAGGTCAGTGATGCCACAGTTAGTCAATGTGATACCCACCAGGTTCTTGGACTTTAGGGTCAGCACCTAGAAGGCCAACGGGGACAGGGTGCATTCCATCAGCAAAACGGAAGCGAGAGGAAAAACTGTGGCTCATGTGAGCAGCGGGTGCGAGGAGCCCACCTGCACATGATCGTCCTCAGTCACTGGGTCACTGGTGCTGGTCGACTTGTCCGCTGTGCGTTTCCTCTTAACAGCAACCCGCTGTTTTGGTTTCTCCAGCTCTTTTGAAGGAACCGGCAGACGTGTAAAAAGTGCAGAACACTCAGATAGCAACAACAGCTGTCTCCTTTATCCCTAAGACTCAAATCCCAAAGTACACACTCACCCGGACCAGCTGCTTTGTCATATGATACAGTAATGACTGATTAGGGAAATGAATGTTACCATTTATATTAGGTACTTACATGCAGTTCACAGACATAGTGAGGCCTGGAGTACCTACTGAGAACATAGATCTGAGAAGACCTTGAATGAGGTGGCCAAGACACGCACACGTGTGCACAAACCGAACTCAGTATGACGGTCATTTAAACTTGTGCACCCTTCATTGCTCAGCACAGAGGGGCACACATTCAGATCTGGGAGTTACGGACGGGGATGGTGCTCCTACCTGCCTCAGACACCAGGGGCACACAGGACAGCCGACTGCGGGCTCGAGTCACCGGTCGCCGTGGAAACACTTCCCTGGGAACGGGGTCTCCCGTGAAGTCCTGAGAGGCCCTCCCCCCAGACGTCTCACCACCAGCCCTGCTTGCACCCACCAATCCCCCATATGTTCTGGTAGGGTTCTCATTACTGTGTCCTACACCCGGTCCCGGTGCGCCAGCCCCGCCGGACTCCTCCCTGGTGCTGTGGGCTTCACCCCTGGTCCGGCCCTCTGGGCTATGCCGGGCCCTACTGCATGTGCAGGGCGTCCTGACCGTGCCCTCACCTCCACCCGCCCCTGGCTCTGCTCTCCCATCCTGATTGGCTGAGTCCTCCCTCCAGCGGATGGAGCATACACAGCCTCCCGTGGCACAGGATGCTCCTGCGTCCCTGACACTGCGCCCCCCTCGCTCGGGGGTCTCCGTAGCAGCCTTCATATCAGCCTTGATTTGCTCGCTGGTCACCTGACAGCCTTTCTCGCAGCTCCTCTCCTGTGGCGGTTGTCCGCGGCGACGCAGGGGCGTCTTCCCTTTCCCGATGATGGGGGGTGCTGGGTTGTCCAGGGCACAAAAGATGAGAGGAAAGCAGCATTACAACACTATAACGACACAAAAATAATGCTGACACCAAAATGTAGTAACAGCGAAAAGAAATACATTACTTTTAACTTGATGCATTCCTACACACTACCCACCACATTCACATGCCAGCATGCATTAATGCAGCATTCCAGCCCTGGTGGATGAGTATTCAGGTCTCTCAGAGGAGAACTCACCGTTAACTCTGGCTGGGTCCTCCGCCTCAGAGTGTTTCTGGCCTGCCTCCTGATAGGTGGGAGGGGGTGGAGCCAGAGCAAGCCCCGCCTCCCTGCTCGCATCCTCCTCGTCCTCGCTGTCCGAGTCGGACACCATCATGGGCCGCTTTCTGACCACCGGCTGAACCCCACTGGGTCCTGTAAGGCAGGAGGAGCAAAGGTGTGTGAGCACTACAGAACCTTCCAAGTAAAGAGTTTCATTCACTGATCCAGATCCTAGGGTCTTTTCTTGGAGTGATTAGTTAAATAACTACTATTTGAGTCACTTAACTGTAAATGAAAGGTCTACAGAAACCTTTCAACAGGTAGTGCACTGGATAGTTCCTAAACAACAAATTACTTCTAACACCTGCTATAGCTGTAAACTACCCATATTTACTCTAATTGCTGAAAATCTCATTTGAGAAGAGGCTCATTTTTCTGACATTGTATATTGCCCCTGGGACTGACAGACCCTCTGTGACAAACTCCAATGCTTCCTCCCCTTAGCACAGACCCTCTGGGCTTAGATAAGCGGTAAAGTCGCCCTGCCCCAGTCACACGCCTCTGGGCTACCGTCTGAGCGCCGCACACACACGCGCACACACGCACCTGCTTGTTCATGGTCCTGACCCGGGGCCACGTCACTTGCTTGGCTGGAGCCTGGCACACCCGGTTCAACACTGGCATTTGCTGCTGCCACTGCTGCCGCTGCAGATTCTACCTCCATGTTCTCTGCAAGAGGCTCCTCCATGGCACGGACCCCTGAGCCAGAACAGCAAACACAACAAACTTTGCTTCAGCTGTTGCAAATATTCACATCACTCTTCTCCAAATACCTATAAACACTACTGGAAATAAAACTTCTGAAAAATGAGCTTTGTGCAAAAACAAGATACTCCAGGATCTTAATGGACATAGGTTGGACACCTAGATCTTTGATTGTTTCTGTAAAAACCACAGTCATAGCGACGTTCTGCTAATTCAAGTGTCGCTCTTCTTCAATGTCATTAAACCAGCAGGCAAGGTGCAACAAGGGCAAGGGCAAGGGCAAGGGCAAGGACAAGGGCAAGGGCAAGGGCAAGGGCAAGGGCAAACACGGCAAAACGCTGTGTTCAGCACACCCCAACCGTCACAACGTTCAGTCGCCCAAGAGCACGCCATGTTCCCCAGGATGTAGGCACGTCACCAAGATGACCCTTAATCAAGGCCGTACCTTGTTCCGGGTTGTGCTGTGGGGCAACGGCCTCCTGCCCTACGTCCTCCCTGGGCTCCTCGTCTCCGAGCGGTGCTATGTTGGCGTTGTTGTTCTGATTCTGATGGTGGTGGTGGTTGTTGTTGTTGTTATCGTTGTCATTGTTGGAATTCTGGTTGCTCACCAGGGCCGAGGACACCCCGATACCCGTGCCGGCACTGAGACCAACACGAGCACAGCCCTGCAGGGGTGAGAAGCACAGGCCAGTCACATGACCTTCATGAGCTGGAAATGGCCATGCCCGCTAACATCAAAAGGTTTCTGTAAGGAGCTCATACACTCTGGACAAAGTTTCAACCTCTGCAGCAAAATGCTAAGTGTTGTTCCCCGTATCAGTCAAGCCAATGTACAACTAAACTTTGCTATGGCTTTAATGGAGGCCTGTAGTCCAGCAGGCAGCACAAAAATCCCATAATGTCCCAGCACGTTTTTCCTCAGTCCAGATGTCATTAAGACTAACCTTGGGTGGTTCACCAAACATCTGGTCAAGGGAGATAAACTCCAGGCTGGGCAGCATTTCAATGAACTGGCTGAAGGACTCCAGTTTAATGGCATGGCAACGAACCATTGTTAGGTCCACAAGACGACTCCACCGTGAGTGATCTGGGAGGATGGGGGCAGGGTGGGGTTAGGGTTACAGTTACAGGAGCAAACTCTTCAGCTGCCTGTGTTATTTACCCTATCACACTGTTCTAACGGTTTATATTCTCTCTTTGCGCCATCATTTCACGAGTTCCAAAACTTGATGCACTTGTGGATAATACAACACCAAAAGTCCGTTACCTGTGATCCAGTTGTGAGGATTGTGGAGATGCGGACAGTTGTAGACGAGGATGTACTTGATGGAGGGAAAGACCTCATTGACTGCTTTCATGCCGATGTCAGTGATGATCCCAGGATTCTCAATGACGTCCGCCAGGCCATATTTCACCAGCTCCGAATGGCTCATCTTACCTGCACAGCCGTTAAATGTTGCAATTTCAAACTATATGGGGATTAAAGAAACTCAACACAAGGTTACTGATCATACTAAAAAACAGCAAACACTCTGAACTCAAACCGCATGAATGGGCTACAGGTTAAAAGATTAGGTGAGGTACCTGAATGTCAAAAAGCAGAGTGAGAGGAAACACTCACACTGAAGCAGGAATTCATCCACATATCCCAGATGCAGCGTCTCAAACTGTGGGAACTCCAGTTCGGCCATCTTAAGAGCCGAGAACACGCCGTCTTTGGTAAGCGAAGGCTGGATTCGCACTTCGTGTAGCCTGCAATGCCAAAACACGCTCATCTGCTTGCTTCGTCAGGGATAAAGTTTAATGTTTAACGTTAAACTACGTTCAATTGTCAAGTACTCTGTGTGGAATGAAAGGTACTTCCAAAACAGATGGTTCACAAAGTTTATTTACAGTGCAATCTCTAACCAACCCTGGCCACACAGACCATGTATTAAAGCACGTACCTTCGAGCAGCAGTGATGATAAGGTAGCCCAAGTCAACCTCAAGAGCGTTCTTACAAGCACCAAACACTATGGTGTGCAAATTACGAAACCCTCCTGGAAAGGGAAAAAAAAAACCCCAACAATGGACACCACATTGGGTCAAGCAAAAACCATGGATGTCTATCTGAGGACCTGACAACTCCACCTTGAAACCAATGCCCTCCATGAGCCCTCCCTCACCTGACCTCCAGCTGTCCTCTACCACGTGCTGGATGAGGCCACCCAGGAAGGGCACACGCACCAGTTCCAGCTGCTCCAGGTTGCGGGCAGAAGCCAGGCCTGTCACGAGGGGCACATACTTGAGTGAATTGGTGGGGCCAGCACAGTTTCTCATGACAAAGGTACGCAGGCTGACACACAGGAAGTCCTTAAATGGCTGCGGCTTCGTCAGCCGCACCCACTTCAAGTAGAGGTGCTTCAGCATGGATATGCATGGGATCTCTGGCACGTTCACACCTTGAGGGAAGAGACACACACAAACACCTGAGCAGTGTCCTCACTGGACAGGAGACAGAAGGTAGTGGACATTCAACTTTCCTTCACCCACCCACGAGGTGCAACGTCTGGATCTTGGCTGCCACTGGGATTGTGAGTTTGTTCTCTGGTGGGATAGGGAATGCCCCATTACGATTGCGAAACTTCCCCAGAATATGGACCTGAGGCATGTAATTCCATATAGCCTCTACTAGCTCCAGGTGAGATGTCTCTACTCCCTAGAGAAAATTAAAAAGTCAACACAATATTGGACTACAGTTTCCTAACTACTTTCACACTAATTTGCTTAACATAGCCAAGTTTTACAGATTCTGATATTCTGCTGTGGTCATCCAGACAAAACAAAGTCCAACTGGATGAAAGGAACCACATCTCAGCTCTGCTTCCAAACAACCAGGGCAGCCCTGGTACAAGGTCATGGGTTGGTACAGTCCAACTCACCAGCAGGTTTGGACAAGCCTGCAAAGCCTCCAGAACTCCTGGGATGCTGAAGGCCTCATAGCCACGCACCCGACGACGCTCCAGGTAGCGCGGATGTAACCCGTACAGCTGCTCCAGGTCTGGCATCTTCCTCAGGAGCTTCAGGAAGCTTGAGTCTGTGAAGCCTAAAGTGCAAGCACAGCCATTTATTACACGTCTGAGCTACCATGCATCTATCGGAGTGAACAAAAGAACATCTGTCCCATGACTCGAGAAGCACATCCGGTCCTGTTGTGGTAAAGACGGTTCTTAGAAGATGCAGGTGTCAGTGTGACCTACCTGATGGCATGTACTCCCACCAGCGGCCGGCACACAGATCGACAACCTTCACCACTCGCAGGTACAGCGTCACCGCCTCCCGCAGTTTGCGGGACAGACACTCCATGCACATGATATCCTGCATGGGGAGGTATCTTTACATTGGGGATTTGAATAAAATAGAAAAATTACACACTTACAAAAGCATCTGTGATATAAAAGCAAAACAAAAAAAAAAAAAAAAAAAAACTGAACTTTGTGCCTGCAGTTACCGGAAAATGTGGCAGAGGACCTCATGGGAGAGCTCATTAATATAGTCTTTTGGCTCCTCCTTCCTGCTGGGTTCTGCCGTACCACCCCTGGTGTCCTGCGTCTTACTCGACTTCCACCTGGGGCCAGTCATTGCCAGGGCACTGGAACGTTCACCCAGCACCTACCAAGCAGCAAACTCAGATCTCCTATAGCCCGTGACACCGTGTCACCGGCATGCACGCAGACGCCCAAGATAGCGTCACCTACAACAGAAACGGGACAGGCAGCACCATTACCTGCTGTGTCAGGTATTCCTGCAGATCTGAGGCACAAGCTGTCCGTAAATATTAAACGCTGTTAAAAGCCACATAGGTGACCAGCCACAAGTGCAAAAAGTAACAGCTCAAAAAAAGGCCAGTACCAGATAAACCATAAACGGGGTAATATTTACCCAAGGATTTCTTTTTAACCAACTTCTGTCTATGACTTGTAGACTTACAGATCAGTTCAGGCTCACATTAAACGACATCAGACAAAGCTTGTAATCTTATGAAAAAATAACTCATGACAACATACTTGGGGAAGACCTAATTTAGCTATGAGTGGCCTAACACTGACACAGCTACTTAGCACACGATACACTCCAGTAGAAACAACCACGTTCTGTTACTCATTTACAATTATGTCTATCCGGCACAATAAGTCAAATGGTCTTGCTACATAGAAGCACCCAAGGTGTTCCATGTACATGCACTGGAAGGTCCAAGCACATAATATACTTACGCTAACACAGCAGTAAGTGCCTAGCTTCAAAGGCTAAATGCACAAAAAATTCAATAAATTAACTGCAAACATAAAGAACAGTGCAACACTTTAGAATATACGTACAGCAGATCTGTAATTTGAAAAAATTAGAATTAGTAGCAACCAATTAGCTGTATGGATTTACTTGCTCACTGCTCTAGGGAACACCAGTCAGCCTGAAAATCCCTCTTTGTAGCTCCCTAACTATAGATGGGCTTGCGTTCACCTAGCCCTCTGCTAATGTTAGCTACATGTCCAACCCACAAAGTGGAGAAGGTAATGTCCGTTTTCTTGACAAGCTCTGAAACACAATCCCTGATGCCCAGTACGGTTGTGCAGATGCGTCCAAAAATGTTATTCTCTTTTGGGTTAGAACAAAATATGAAACATGGGAAGGCTGCGACTGCTAACCCTACTTTCTTGTTACGGCTCAGCTCTTCGTAGACGCACTTCCGCTACCCGTTTTCCACGCCCATTACGTCGTGTTGACCTCTGACTGGGGAGGAGCTCAAGAAAAATCAAACACAAGCAGCCACGCGCTCAGTCAACCGCTGACGCTCTTTGCCTTGGTTACCTTGTTAGTGTCCAATCAGATCACTTGGCGTTGAAAGGCGACTGACAGGCGCTCGAGAATCTCAGCTGTAAAATCTGAGGTGAATTTTGTCTGTAGCCAGCTGCTATTTTCTCACTTTTAAAGATGCGTAAATTGTATTGTTTTGTTTTGTTTCGTAGTAAATGAGCAAGGCGACTTATAAGAGATGTCAGTGACACTAGTAGATAAATCATAAATAATACGCTATAGAAAAAAGCGTATGTTATTAAGTTTACAATATTTTCTAACAAGCCGTTTTAAAAACTATTTTGCCTGCTTTGTTTTGAAAGAGGTAAGTTTTAACGGCTGCGAGATAATTCTAAAACGTAACGAAAAAATAAACTATAAACACGAATGTGATATACGTTATATTTATCTTGTAAGTGGACGTCTGTGTAGTATTTTGTTACTTTTTCGAATGAACAATTAACGAAAATGACTAATCCACGTGACAGTAGGACCCGCAGTAGTATTATTTCATAATGTAGAATACATGTTACATAAATGCTGTCTGTTGGGCCGTCTGTTTGTATGGACTAGTACTACTTTGCTATTTGTTAGTGTCAGAGAGTTACCTGCATGGGAATACTGTTAAATAGCTCCAGTTTCTGACCGCCGGCTAGAGAGCATGAAAGTCATTTTGTTATTTATATTAGTCTTTTCTCATATGTGTGGAGAGATATCTGGTAGTATCTGTGAATGACGAGGAGTTACGTACTCGGGCGCGCGCCTCGCTGGAGTTCACAGTCTGACAGTGAGACTGAGCGCAGTCACGTGTGCTTACAGTGGTTGTGTGTGTTGGGCTGGTGCAAATTTATATACATAATATAATTGTATTATACAAAAATATTTTTATTTTTTATATACTTATTTTTCAAAATGTCCCCACCCCCTATGCCATGGTGTTCGGAAGAAGAATCCACCGTATAAGCAAAATAACTAATGTAATGCTGTAATGTTGACTGTAAAACTGATTATCTGCACAAACTTTCATGATGACGAAGAACATTAGCCCTTTTATACCTATCATTTGGCAGAGGAGACATCGGTTTATCACTAACTTCAATAAAAGGTAATTCTTTCCATGTTTTACACTTAATTGCTGAGGAATTGTACACTTCACTATTACTTTAAAAAATTCTCTATTCAAGGTGAGAAAGGGGCTAAACAGGGTATTGTCACAGGTGTGCACGTGGTGATGGGGGGGGGGGGTCACCACCCCCAGTTATATAGACTTAATTATAGATAACTATAGTTATATATTATTATTTTATAGATGTCTCTCCCACTTTTGAAACAAAACTGTGCCAGTACTCTGTCAGGTATGTGTAAATGTGGATTTGTATTAAATGGCTTTTGATAAGAAATAAAGTTTTTTGTGATCAGGCTGTTTACATCCTAAGAATTTGAGTGATTGAAACTGTAAGGCGACTCCAAAGCATCAACTTCTAGGCCATAACACTTTGTGGGCATCATGTGGCCTTGGGTTGCAGGTTGAGTAGCTCTGAATACATTCTCTTATTCTGAAAGAAGATTATTGTAGATTGTGATATAAACATTCAGATGGTTAAAATTAACTTTAAAATGGGTTAAGGACAGTAATTAATTTAGAACCAGTTTTAATTATAGATTAAATAAGACAGAGCAAAACACTTATAGAGGTCCTAGACTCGATGTAAGTGTGATAGCTATTTAGCCATGGTGATAGATGAGGTGTTTGGTTCACTCACAGCTAAATCAGCTCAAGTCTTAGAAATAAAATTACAGCCTGCCTCCGTTTTCCCATGGAAGTGAGCCGCATCTTTCGGTTTCTGATTACTCAAGAAAACTGCTTTAGACACATTCACCATCTCAAAACCATTCTCAAGAAATTATCAGGTTTTATTAGAAAAATATTTTAAGATAAGTATTATGCTAATCATAAACACCAGTACAAATCTACATGCATTTTTAAGAACGACTGGTAGTATAAATCATGACCGCTTCCATACACAGCTCGTCTGAAGATTAAGTATGATCTTCATTGCTATGGTTTGTAAAAACAATAAAGCAGCAGGACTGCGAGGCACAGCTGTACAGCGATAATGTCCGGATAACTGTACAAAATAAATAATGATTAGTAACATTAATTATGATAATTTCACATATACTCCATTCCTGACACTAATTTTTATTCAGAGATGTCTTAATTTTTTATTAAAACAAAATATATCACCTGATTTCATACTAAATGTCCTGATAAATAAAATAGTTAATAAAACTGGAATATTGTACAAGTGTATGCTTTTCATGTAAGAAAATGGCACTTTCACATCAGAATACAGAACTTGGTAATACTGTCTTTATTAGAACACTAAACATTGGTGGAAACACAGAAAAAACGCAATTGGAGTTTGATCCATTCACACAATAATCCCAACTTCCCTGCCAAATCTCACATGTTACCGGGCGCTTTGTGATGTAATTGCCCATAGATGTGGATGAGTGTGAATGGTGGAGCTCATGTCCCTGAAGCACCGTTTCGTAAACCTAAGTCAAAATGTAAACAGCTCAACACAAGAATCACAGTTGCAACATCCAGTTTCAATGCTGGGGTGTTTTTTATCTGCTCAGAATTCCAAAATGAAATAGAAATAATAACCAAAACTTAAAAAAACATTAAAATACACAAATGCAGAACTGATCTGTGGAGTAGGAGCTTGCTTAATATCCAGTTAGTCTGCTGTGTAACTATAGTTGAACAACAAAAAAAAATGATATACATCTATGAGTAAAGTTTCCAGCCCTGAGACTTTTCAGAACATCCTGTTCAGGGTGTCTGAAACAAAAAGTAATTAGCCATGTTAGCAGTTCCACTTTCACCAGGTTTGACCCTATGATTGTTTTCTCACATATTAACACTGCATTCCTGGTTCTGACCAGTCCACACAAATTGTGTGGCGTTATAGGCAACACAGCTGGTTTTAACATGTTTCTAGAACTGCAATTTTTGTCAGGCTTTTGCGAGGTCAGGGGTCAAAGGAGCAGCGCGAGTTGGAGGACAGTTTGGTTAGCACTGGTAGTGGAAGTGCTGGTGCACTTTGCCGTCCATGTGGGCATGGGAGTGGGTGTGTGTGTGCATGTGCGTGTCTGTGTAAACTCTTGAGTAGACTTTTGGGGGCCCACTTGTAATAGGAGAACCCAAACCCAGAAGTCTTTGGCTGGGGTAATCTTGGGAGCTCCCATTGGTCAGGTCTTTGTCCCTATGACTGAGTATTGGGCCACGTGGTGGTAGGGTGCTGTGGCGACGCCGGCTGTGGCATAGCCAGAGCACAATGGTGCCCACCATAAGTAGGGCAGCAGCTGGGATGCCAATGATCAATGGCCAGGGCAGACCGGAGCTCAAGTGAGGAGGAGTCACCGTGTTCTCCACCTGGGGATCTGAAGGAACAAACAGCAAACATTCAGTAAACACACCGCCCACAAAATGTCAATCACAATTTTGATGCTTATTTAGCCTTACTTTTCAACAACTGAATAAATATCTTACACACACACACACACACACACACACACCTGTAAATATATATGTACACATACATATACCCTTATTACAAATAGTGGTAACTAAATACTGGACTTTATTAGGAGAAACCCACACACTTATTTCATATAGTTTTTGTGGTTTAGACAAGTCCCTCCTAAGACATTTTACTAAGACCCTACACCCACCTGGCCGTACGGTAAGGTAAGCACTGCGGAAGCTGTAGCCCATAGTGTTGGCTCCCAGGCAGATATACATGCCAGCATCCTCATCTCGGGCTTTGACGATGGCCAGCTTGTTAAGATATGAGCCGTCTGGCCGGGACCACACTTCTCCAGTAGGCAGAACCACAAAATGCTGACCTCCGACCTCCAGTGTAGAATTGTGCCGTCCCTCTGTGCCTGGCTCCACCCTTTTGAGCCACTGGATGACGGGTTTGACATCACTGTGTACCTTGCACTGGAAAGAGGCAGTTCCACCATAGTCCACTGTGGTGTTGACTGGGTGAGTGCCCGTTAGCACAGGCTTGGAATTTGTACGTTCTGCAAAGTTAGGAGGCCATGAATCCAGTATATTGACATTAATCCAAATATTTATAACTTTATTTACTTGCTATCCTTATTGCATTTTGCATTACACAAAGGTGCAACATCTGAGTCTCTCCGCAATTTGGTTGTCTTCAGATTCCAAGTCCGTGTCAATGCATTTACAAATGTGTTTATATTGACCTTTTCTGTTCAGTGCATAAACATGGAGTCGCCTACATATTGTAGAAAACAGCAAATATGTTTAACCAGAATGCTATCTGCTTCTTTAATCGCTAACACAATATCTGTGGTCACATTTCAGCCGACCCAATTTAGACACGGTGTGACCAGGCAGAAGATACAGATGTACTCACCGATGACATCTACCTTGTAAGTAGCATTTATATGTCCAGCTGGGTTGGAGACATGGCAGGTGTACTTAGCACTGTCCTGGGGTTGCAGATTCTTCAGGGTGAGGGTCCACTGAGGGCGGTGGCCTGGGCGTGGCCCTGGAAGGCGTATGTGGTCCTTCCACCAGGTTATTATAGGCTCAGGACTGCCACTGGCCAAGCACTTCAGTCGCACTGAACTTCCCACTGGCTGCTCCAGGACACGTCGACGCATCTTGGTGGGCTGGCTGAACCTTGGTTTTACTGCTGACGTGTTAAGAGACAATGAGGGCACTTTTGATGCTGCATCACCAGTTAAAACTGGATTGTTTATTGTGTTTATTTGCTTCATAAATAATAATTGGAGCCAATAGCAAAGGTGTATGATTTACAGTAATAATTCAAAATATGATACTGTGCCAGGGCTGCTCTTGGGATTTGAACCCACAACATTCAGGCGTATGGGTTCATGTAATCACATGATGATATCTCTGTTTAAGTTGAATATCAATGAATGACTTAAGGAGGACCACTGCTAAAAGTCACAGTCAAAGTCATGACAAATGACCCTTTCGTGTAATGATTCAGTGGGGACACCAGCAGAGAGGACCACTGCTTGTTAGTAGCAAAGGCTAGCCTAAAAGGGAAGACCTACCCATGGGCTGTTGTGTGGGATCTTGTTGAGTGAGTTCTGCCCTAGGCTCCATGGACTTGCTCCGGGTCTCCACAGAGTCACCTGACAGACACAACATGCCAAGTGATGCTAGAGAAGAGAAACGTGACCAAACAGGCTAACCAGAGACATACAGTAAGGCCACACAAACGTGATTCAGAGACAGGCACATGAAGGTCACGTGAAGAATCTGAACATGAGTTTAAGTTACTTATTTTATAAAATTTTTATTGGTCTTTAATGTTAATATGTTCTCAGATGCGGTAAGTTACATTTCTCAAGCGTAAAGCTCCGTTTTAAGTTAGGAACACAAACCATGGTTTCACGACACTGGTGTCCAGTCACAGGATGGTGCTATAAAATAATGAAACCGCGTATATTCGTCTAGTTCATGGATTAATCGCCGTGGTGTGTCGGCTTCGACATGAACACATAAGTTACAGTGGGTGTAAATACAAACACACACCGACACGTTCATTTCTTCTTGTTTAGTGGTCAGCAGTGCTCACCGGTGCACAAAATGAAACGCACTGCTTGGGTATCAGTGGAGTGTGACCTGCTAACGTCGTGGTGCTTTTCATTTGCAGGGTATTAAGTTTTACTGCTCTGTGGGAACTCTAACTAGCGAACTCGTGTATTATTTTAACTGAATTTGCGAGGGGGCGGACAAACAGTGCTGATATTGTTGCTTCTCTCAAGTTTCCACACTGGTTTAAACAAGACTTGGTGTTGATTTAACCCCGAGCAGGAAACCAATTAACTGCCTTTAACCTAAACAGCTCTGACGGAGCTGAGAGATCCGCTTTGTTTGGGTCGGCCTTTTGGCCGGGACGCAGGAATGCGTGCAGGACCCTCCCAGGTAGCGCTCGGCCAGTCGCACCCCCGCCGTAAGTGCGCTAACAGGACGCTCTTATTTTATTGATCGCGAATGAACAGCTCCAGTGTACGGGCAGAAAGGAAAAGGAACAAACGGCTCTCACAGACGCAGCCACAGTGTTTTTGTTGACCACATGTCTGAATTTATCATACATACGTAGCAGTGAGTCAGTAAACTGGGTTACCTCGTAAGCAAACGAAGCGACAAGACGTTTGGTGACTGATTTTTAAAAATGACCTTTGTAATGCATTCAGTTATTGGGCAGCTTGCACTGCCATACTATCATATGTTTTAATACTGTACAGTGCATTTGGTAAGCCTGTTGGAAGTGACCTTGCTTACTATCGAAACTAATGAATAACATTTTTTTTTCCTGTAACAATTAGCGAGAGAACGTTAGTCTTAACACCGGCAAGTAGTAGAAAACAAATTGTCACAGTTTGAGAATAGTGCCTCAGCAGCAAATGCCCAAAAGACAAAACCACTTACACAGAGGCCAACTAAGTAGTACCTTAGAAGTACTTAAATTATAAATTGTTTAATTAGCTCTTTATCAGGACCCACCTCAACCAAAAGGCAATTCATTGTTTTTATTACATTACTATTCTTTGAGATATAAAACAAAAGTTAAAGATGGCAAAAAAAAAAAAAAATCCTACGGCTTGACAACAAGAAAAATATCCTAAATAAATTATGATAAAATAATGTTGAATCAGGAAGTACCAGAGAGCATTGGTGACTTTGGGTGTTTGGCTTCAGAACCTGAGAGGCAAGTGTTTATGGCTGCTGACTACCCAACCCCAAAGCAGTCTGACTTCCTGAAGACAGCAGAGTAACTTCAGCACTCTGCACAGATGAGTGCTGTGTTAGAGCACCCCTGTAGCAGCCCTGCCACCCCTAGAACTCCACAATATGGAGCATGTCTGCATGCTGAGATGGACCATCAACTTTGGAACATTTTTGATAGCCTTGGCCTCTATTGGTTATGTGCCAGCACTGGGCCAACCACCTTGGAAGTAGTCCTTTAGCAGCTCTCCATGTGCCCCTATTCACCTGCGCTAAGGGGGCCCAGAAGGTGTTGAAAGCCCTGCACAAGCAGCCTGCTGACAAGTGTTAATTCTGGGTGACAACCTCTCTGCATGTTCAGTTTGCTTCCACCAGAGGGTGTCCTACATCCTCGCACACTAATAACTCTTGCTTACCTGTGGAACTTGAATGATCAATTCAACTTTGTACAATTGTACAAAGCCAATTGTAACTAGTTATATGCATGATATTGTGATGGTACGCTTCAGGAGTTTAAAGCACTCGTTTTTGTGTGATAAATCATATTAAAAGGTTTGGAAAGTGGATGTTTGGTACAAAGCAAAGCAGGATGTCTAAAATATAATGTCAGGGTCTTCTTAAGCCACATTATGTTCCTTTTACAGAGTAATCTTTTTTACATGTGTGTTATTACACACACACGATGTAAACTGAGTGTGGTGGCAGTAGACAAAAGAGTATATGGTCAGAGGAAGGAAAGCACAAATCTGTACAGTTTGGAGGAGGGACGCTGCTGTTACTCAGCTCACACGCTCTCTTCATGGAGAGAGCCCTGTTTATAAGTGCTGTAAAGCGAACATTAAAAGGCATACCTGTATAAGGATGTGCTTCATTCATACACATATAAACACAGATATGCATTCCTGTGGAAAGCTCAGGACCCGAAAAACCAAAACAAAAGGAAATAATGCTGCCATGCATCCTGTGTTGTACTTAGCAACTTTTACTTAAGTAAGCAGTTTGAAAATGCATCATGTATACAGTTGTACAGTTTTGCTCTCAAGCTTATAATCTATCCATTCGAAAGGGAATACAAGATATCCTCTGCCTGTTCTCGGATAAGAGAGAGGAGAGAACAACCCATTAATAGATAACCAGGACAGGAGGCCATTCTGTCATAAGATACTCAAACTCATGCACGTTTGTACGCCTAAAGTAACCAGTTCTACTGAACTGTATGTGTTAAGTTCTTGGTAGACCATGTAGCATCAACACTGGGAGAGTACTATATAAAATGCACATAACGATGTGTAATTATTTACCGGCAAAGAAAGGGAACCACCTTGAATATGACCCCTGTGATGACTCTCATAAATGTGATTTCAGAGTGAAATGCTGATATACGAAACTTTCTGAATGATGGTTTTTAGAGAAAACGGTTGCAGCTCTGTAAAGCAGAACGAATGTGCTTCACTTGCCAGTGACTATTTTCAGCTGGGCATGAATCCTAAAGTGCCAGTGTTGCCTGATACCAGTCAGAGTTGTGTGTGTTTGTGTGTGTGTGTGTGTGTGTGTGTGTGTTTGTGTGTGGGGGGGGGGGGGTCAAATTAAAGAGCTACAGCACATAAGGCTCGAGAGACAAAAAGGAGCAGAGGAGAAAGGGGTAATTAGAAGTCTATCCTATCTTTTATGGAGTCATTAGTGGTTTGCTGCAGCAGGCGTATGGTGAGCAGAGAGGAAGCTGCCCGACCTTTTCTTCTTTTTCTTCTTCCGCTCCTTTCATTCATGAGATGAAGGCGGGTTTTGTGCATCCTGATGGAAACCCGGCCCAGTTAGCTGGTTCCCCTAATGAGCTGGGAAAAAAGGAGCCTTTAATGTGGATCCTGTCAGAAGGTGGACCATATAGCTGTTTAATTAAAAGCTAGTAATGCTTTTTTAGGGGCATCCTGGAGACCAAGGGGAGATGATTCCTTACTGCCACAGCTGGAAGGGGGCAGGGTGTTGGGGCAAAACCTTGAGGGTGTGGACTGAGGGCACTGGGACAAAAACAGCTGGCCTGCCTCCTGCAGAGCTGATGCTGAGCAGTGGCAATGGCAGATGCAAACTCAGCTGTCACCCACTCCAGTATGTCCACAGTGCTCTGCTTGTGTGCCTCCAAGCCACATTCTTTGTTTTCATGTTGCTGCTGTGGAGTTCCTAACATGCCTTGTGTTATTTCAGCTTTTCACCAGTCCATCCTCCCTTTCTTTTCAGCTTGCTGTGAAAAACTCTTTCTTCATGTCTTCGTCCAGTGATGGTTTCGCCACGGAGTGGAATGGTTTCAATTCTGTCACAACATCCTTTCATCGTTTTTTTCCCTCAGCACTCTCACAAGCATGAATTAATTAGTGTCCATATGTGTTTTGTGCTTTGAACTTGCCCTAATATCACACAAACACAAACATCCTGAGGGTTTAGCAGCTCAAATTAAAATTTGACAATTTCCATAATTAAAATGAAAGAGAATACTGAAAATGATGAACTGATGTAACACAGACTTGACTGCTCTGGTTACTGTCACTTTACCAGCACAATGCCAGGTGGTCCACACTCACCCACTGCCCAAGATGGATGTCCCCTGGTTGCACCTTAATGTGCTTTGGTTTCCCATCAGGGCATGAAGCACAATAAAAGCACTACCCAATGATGGAAGGGGCCAGGAAAAAAGTGTTTCACTGCAGGGAAATCCAAATATCGCCTCTTTCACAGCAGAAAAGGAAAAGTAAGTTTGTTTTAGAAAAGGACCTGAGAGTAAGCAGTTTGGGAGCTGGAGAAACCTTTTCCCAACAAGTGGTTGACCCCAAAGTTTGGACAGCACTGCTACAGCCTGAGTCACTCTCTTTCCAGAAAGGAGGGAGGAGATGGTGACAACCACAGTGACCTATTCATTGCGATTAATGCTGAAAATCCAGACAAATAATCCCTCCTTCCACCAGCCAAGCTTGTGTGGGACTCACTAAAATGTACACACTGCTCTGAAAAACACTGCTGTGCTCGAGAAATTCACCCCTTCAGTCTCTACCTTTGTCACGCACTGAGCTAAAATAGCTTCGTGTGTATATTTCTGATACAGTTAGGCATTCATTTTTGAAGTACTAACAACACAAGTATCTCTGCAAAAGAAAACACAAACAGCAACACAAGTCCACGAGTTCATCTCAGAGCCACTGTCTTGTCTGTAGTGCTGTTCTGATTTAAGGCTGTACTGATGATTGCCATGAGACAGCTACAAGTCTGCAAATGGAATTCATCACTTGAACCTCCAGCATATGCAGTGGATTGAGCTCTTTATACTGCTGACAGCCTAAAGTTGGCAAGAAGGATACACCCACTTCCTGTCATATCCAGCTGTCCTGCAAAATTGCTGTGCATACTTTGACTGGTCCCACTGAAATGACCACAGACCCTGGAACTTTTTTTACAGAGGGCCAATGATAATCTACAAGTTACATGATATTTTTTTCCAAACAGTGAAGCTCAGCTATTGTGTGTAGTTCTTGCATGTGTTTTAAACATCATGAATGACATATTTTATGGAACAGCTACATGTGTAGGTCCTGTAGCTGGATAACTGCTAATTGGGACCATTGTGGCAGGACAATAAATTTGAGTGAAAATGAAATATCACAGGATGTTAGGCATAAAACACCTGTCCTTCTGCATTGTTTTGCGTCTTATCAGTCTTATCTGTTTCTACAGTATTTAAGATACTAATTTGACTTGCATCTTACCAAGACAATCATGGAATTCCAGATAAGAATCACCAAGACGAACATGGAAACATTCTGTTGTTCACATTTCTGTTTTTTTACCCACACTAGGTGAACACCCAACCTGGCCTAGTGGCTCAATGGGTAGGACAGCAGGCTGGGATGTAGTTCGAAACCCAACCTGGTCACCAGTTGTGTGTCCCTGAGCAAGATGCTCCACACTAACTCCCTGGGCACTGAGAAATGGCTGCCCACTGCTCCCCCAAGGGATGGGTTAAATGCAGCGAATGAATTTCCATGTTGTGGGACTAATAAAGGATTAAATTAATAATAATCTGGAAAGTGTATTCTGAAAACGTACTCATAAATTTTCAAACAGATTCCACGGTTACTGCACCCACAGCTGAGTGATTATGATCATACATGATGTCAGGGGTGGTGGGAACAAAATATTAATTAACAAGCTTAAATTACTTTTATGACAACTATGTTTTTTCAGCACCTGTTAAAATTGTGACTTGGGACCTTAGGTTAGTTTTGAGGCCTGCCCCATCTTGTCATGTACATAATTTAAGAAACTATAGCCCCAAGATTTGAGATTAGACCTGTTTACTGGCATTTCAGGCATCTGTGAACGTCAGTGAATATCTTCTCTTCAGGACATGTAATCTAACTGGAGTTTCCCTCTGTCAGAAATCCCCTCCACTCAGTGTGTACTTCAGAGTTTGTTTTATAAAAGGACCTGCAAGCAGTAAGCAGTTTGGTAGCTGGAGAAACCTTTTCCCATGCTCACGAATGATAGTTTCCTCCATGCTTTACTGAGTCTATTGTTTTTTAGGATGTCTAATATTCAGAACTCATCTCCAGGAAAGGTCCTTATTACTCCAGCTTGTCAGTGGCTACTTAATGCAGTAGTTCAACTGTGAGTTGCCCACTCTTCAGTTTATGTTTAAAAAAAAGAAAAAGGAAAAAAAACACAAACAGCCGGAGGCTTTGCGCATACGACAACAAAACACTGTCTAAGGCTGCATTGTGTCAAATCCAGCACTTTGGTCCTTTAAACACCACAGGAAATGCTTATTGAGTTGAAAAGCCTTTTAGCACCCTGGCACTTGTGAGTACTGCAAATTGTCCATGTCAATTATCTGTCATCCCTCTCAGGTCCAACAACAGGCTTAAACAATCCTAAAACATATTGTAGGGAGGCCTTTTCCATGGGGCACTAAGTGTTTCTAAGTCTGGCCATGCTAGCATCTAGTATCAACAACTGGAATAACAGTCCACCCCCCCCCCCCCCAGAAAATAGCCCTCTCTACTCAGCCACATCAAACAGATGTTTCTGCGCTTAAGCAGTGTTTTCAGGCACTCTGAATTCATTCATCAATTTCAATTTCCCCACCCGTCTGGAAGGAGGTGAAGAGAAACTCAGAGAGGAGTGTTATCGGGTTACTCGCTTCGTAAACAACTGCAGCTCCTCCTTGACGCAGGTATTGTGTGACAGACACAGCAGGTAAAGACGTCTTTGTTCTCCATGCTCAACTTGTAACCTGAGCAAAACGCTATAGCCTTTTTTTTTAAACAAAAAGAGAACACCAACAAGCCATAAATTTGCACAATGTGCACTTGTACATTTTCACTTGGCGTTCCTGTAAACGAAACCATATTCAGTGAACAGCATGCGGCCTACCTCTGCTGCCAGTCAAGTAAAACATGATCCAGCAGAAGGCTGACCTTGAGTCAGTGTCCTTTACTGTTTTACAGTGTGTCAGCAGCCAACAGCACAAAGACATTTTCATTTCCAGTACTGACTCTAGTAAACAACTTGTAATTTTCTCATGCATAGAAAATATGTATTTGGCATTTCAATTGACCACATTTCCTCCAATACGCTGGTCTTACATGAACTCCTCAATAGGAGTAAGATGAGTTTTTAAGTCGGTTATTTTTTGTGTGTTTGGAGCCATACAGAGGCCTCATGCTTTCCTCCACAGCAGAAGACAAAACACAAGGATTCAGGAAAGTCAGAAAATAGTAGGGCAAGGCAGATTCCTCACCAAGCATGGAAAGACAGAGAAAAACGAGACTGTGAGAAGTCTGATAGAGTTGTGGATGTGCACCATGGTGGGCTGGAGGGGCTAAGTTTGAATAAAATTGTGATGTAGACTCAACCACCGTCAGTTGTACTGACCTGCAATGATGAGGGTGTAGTTGAGGGCGAGACTGCCGAAGCCATTGGTGACGCGGCACACGTAGATGCCACCATCACTCGACTCCACCTGCTTGATCCTTAGGGTCCGACTCTTCAACACACGGTAGCGACCCCAGCCTTGATTCACATTCCGCCCATCCTTCACCCAGAGCACAAGCGGTGGAGGGTCACCCTCTACAGGGCAGGGCAGGCGTGCTGTGTGACCCAGCCTCACCATGTATTTTTCTTCCACTGGTTGGCTCACTTGCGGCGGACCTGGAACCCACACCATACATGGACTTGGGTGTTGTGTTCCATTGACCCGACAACACATTCACATGGCAATGCATTCGCTTGGCAAGAAAATATTAAGAACTTGTTCTACTTCATTTTCAGTTGTTAATTAAGAACATAATAGCCTCTTGGATATATTCAGCCATTGTCTTTCACTTTGTGAAATGCATTTAATCATGCTTTTATGAAACATTTTATTCAGCCTACAGGAAAAAAAACATAAAAAACAAACAAAAATGCAGTATTTTTTGTTAATGAGCCCTGGCAGTTGAATTGTGTGGAAAGCTAGAGACTTGAGGCAGCTGATAGACGTGTTTCCTTGAGGGAAGGCTCCCAGCATGCACTGCTCCTTCAGCAAAGGCTCCTGTGTCACCCTGACTTTCAGTCTAGGTCCACCAAAGGCTAGCTTTGTGCCAGTCCCCTCTGGGCTGCTAATGTTGGCTACAGTATAAACTGAACTTTGATTTCAGGCCTGGCCTTGATGTCCCTCCTGTTTGATTATTTTCACAAAGAGATATTTTATCATTTTCAGTTATTTTTATGTTTAATATGAATGTCTTCCCCAACCATAAGAAAATTTTTTTTTTCCATGTTTTTTTTTTTTTTTTTTACAGACCTGTCTCACACTAAATTATTTTTATGCACCAAATTGTTTTGTTGTTTCTTCTGTCTGTTACAGGAACCTTTCCCTATTCCATAGGTCCTTTCAAGGTAGCTCAGTACTACCGAAGTGAATGTATACCTGTGTGTGTGTGTGTGTGTGTGTGTGTGTGTGTGCGTGCGTGCGTGCATGCATGCGTGCGTGTGTGTTGGATACCTGTGTTCATTCACACTAGGCACTGTCACATCCTGATGCTGGATGGGGCCAGAGCTGCCAAGATTATGGAAATCGAAAAATGAAACTCTGCAAATGTACTTTTATGCCCCCCACCTATTTCCCCCATTTCTCTGCTGGTTAGAAGTGTTTTCACCTGGAGTTACTGGTTAGCATCCAGGAAAATGCCAGAAGAGCAGTGAGGAGGGGAAAAAAATAATTGGGGTTGTTTTTAGTTCTGGAATTAAATTACAGTATGGCACATTCCAGTGTTATGCCTTTAACATTTTTTCTTTTATTTCCTTAAAAATATCTCAGTAAAGCAAAAATGGATAAAATATTTTGTATTTTGGACCATGTAATAAAACCATACGATCCTAAAGAGTAAAGAGTGCAGATAAACACCTTGCTGATGGATTTGACCTTCTAGTAGTTCTTTTCCACTAGCACAACTTTGCCATACGAGCCCACATACCGCTCTACTGCACCTGTATTGTACTGTGTCAGACAGGCCTTGCTCAGGATCTACACTGCTGTATGGGGCTTTATAGGCATGGGTGCACAAGACAATATATAAGTAATATATAAATAAGGTTCGGTCATACCAAAATTGTGGGCAGTGACCAAAAACATCTACGGGTCCAAGGTGAACTGTCAACCCAAGTCCCAAGGGCATTCTAACATTATGCAGGACAGGATAGAGCTAAGATCTATCTAACTCTGAACATGCACTGTTTTCTGGGTATCTTCCGTTGAAAGAACATGTTGTAATTTAGTAATCTTTCTGAAGTGTTGGAAGTGCACCTTTAAGATGGCACTAACAAGACAACTGAATGAGTGGTCTGAACCTAAAATAACACCATGATAATGCACTGAATTGCTAATGGAAAAGTTCAAATATGAAGCATTGAGAGCTGAAATGAAAGCAATCCTCAAAAAGCCATTAATTCTGTACAATAGGAATTTAGTGACAGAAATGTGTGCATCCAGTCTACAAATTTGTTGAAACAGTTAAGATTACTTGATACTTTTATCATGTCCAACAGAAAAATAGACCACAGCTGAGTGTCACTAGCATTAAAATTTTAAGTAAATGCATGTAAAGGGAGAACAGCACTGGACCCAGCACAGGTACCTGTGGTACTCCATATGTAAGTGGTGACATGTAAAGGAGAACAGTATGGGGCCCAGTACAGATCCCTGTGGTACTCCATATCTAACCTGTGACATGAGTGAGGAAGAGATATTATTAGTCACCTCCCCTGAACACTCTGATTTTGATGAGAAAGCACTCTCCTTCTTTCAGACTTCCAAAATCATGGAAAAATATGCTGTCAGATTAAAGGTCTGCTTGTCCTCACCTTAATTTGGTCAAGACAATCAGGGAAGGGAATTCAGAGGACATTATAATAATTCTGCATGTTCAGAGCATTCATGTGAGTGGGAATTATGTTGTGATGGTCCAACTGGACAACATCCTATATATTTTCCCAGAGCGATCACCCTGTTTATTTTCCATCACCCCAAATTCTCCTTCCTACTTCCTTTTCTCAAAAGCAGTGTGATTTTAGAAAAGGCCACACCCTCAAGTCTGTTCTGCAGGTTAGTGGAATAAACATGGAAAATAAACCCCCCACTACACTGCATTGCTGAGTGCACAATATTGTTTTGCTTCCTTAACTTCTGAACACACCCAGTAGGTCATCTCTTTTCACAAGTAACTGAACAGGGGATAAATAAAGCATATACGCATGTTCACCCTCTCATGGGCCACACATACAGCAAGGATCTAAAATTAATGTCAGATCCCCTTTTACTCTTTTCTTCTGTCATTCATTTCCTTAAATCTGCCTTCAGCACTCTTTTATCTAGGGTTTCACAGCCACAAAGCCCTGGCTTGGATGGGGGTCTCACTGGGTGATGTGATATCACCCTCCTCTGTGCACAGAGGGGATACAACCCCCACCACATGAGCAACCCACCATGACTAAGGCAGACCTCTTGCCATTATGGAGGGGACACATGCAAAGTCCAGTGTGGGGCAAGTGTGTCTGGGTAACTGTTTTAAGGAACAACTGTTTTTGTTATCAAAAGGAGTTAAAGTAAAATTAAGCCATGAGACAAGTCACAGGGATATACTATCACTACTATCTGTAGACAAGCAGAGAGAAACACAAAGGGTGCTGTGACACAGTACAGAAGAGGGGGTTTCTATGGTTACAAAGACAGCAGGCACTCAAACAGTAGAGCAAATCAGTGGTTCTACACCCTTCAACCGCCCCCAAAACCCCAGAATTTATGGGAGAGGGGCCACTCTGACCATAATCATGGGACAGCTTTGAAGCCATGAAGGCCACAACATAAGATGGTTGGGGATTTAATGGTGGCTTTGGTGGATAAAGTTGCTAGAGGAATTCAGTATTGTCCTGAGTAGATCAAGGACCATGTACAGGGGGTTGTTTGAATGTGGTGGGAGGATCGATTAAAAGAAGCACTGCATGCGTGAGTGGGTGTGCAGAGGAGGAATAATTAAAGGAAGCAATGAAGAAGGCTTAAGGAAATGGTACAAGTGGAGCAATCTTCACTTTACTGCATGTCCACATATGGCGCTTCTCCACTGACACTACCATAATGTGCCATAGTAATACAGCTAATATGTTGCTTAACTTAGGTGGCATGCAACTACTCAAACTGTAATGAACAGGGATGCAAACAATATCTTTTGTACGTGCAGGAGCCCGTGGTGTTTTTTGCATTGGCATGGTTGATTCCCCACAGGGGGGAGTGTGTGTGCATGAGCTGGGGAGAGTTCTACACATTGGCTATGACAAGGTTTTTGCAAACACAACATATCTATGGCTATTTGAGCACAAAAAGCAGTTATCCTCATGCTCAGACATTGTTGAAAACATCTTAATCCATTTCTGCACAAAGCTGCGTTTTAAAATTATAGGTACAATCTGACCAAGGTATCAGAGCTTAGCTAACCCGAATACTATGGTAGTGCAGATAACACAAGGAGACGTGCTGGCACTGAGAATTATCCATTCAGACAATCAGGGGAAGCATGCCTAATGTCAGGTTCTTCCTACCTGATGCCTGTTGCTATCACACCCACAGACTGCCTCCCCTTATCTCCTTACTTGGCTTCCCAGTGTAAAGAAGGAGATCTGACTTGTGATACACTGAAGCTACCCGATAAGAGCTTTAGACAAAACATGGCGTGTCTGAGGCAGCTCATATTGTGAATAGCATCGTGTGTGCATCTGAACAGGGAGGCTGAAAACAACCAGCCCTCATGCTGCCTTGCCCCTCCCTGGTTACCTCTGAGTTACCCCTGTGCACTTCCTATCAGCACTCAGTGGGTGTCCTGCTTTCCTGAACCTTCTTCAGTGTCTCCAGTCTGGTTTCTACAGCTACCTTTCACAGTCCCTCCCTCTCCCCTATATACTTGTTCTTCATATCTGTCTCCCTATCACCTCAGTGTCTTTGTACCCTCTTTACATTTTCTACATTCAGTCTTTTAACTGGGAGGTAAACATTCCACAGCAGGTACTTGAGGGAGTGATCACAACACCCCACAGTAGTTTGGGCAGTCAGAAAAGGTGCCCTCATTGAGAGACAAAGTGCTGTCAGCATCCTTCCCTTTGGCTAGCAGCCACAGAAGTTCTAGGTTCACCGGACAAGGTGTCTGTATCCATCAGCACCATGACGCCAAGAGTCTAATTGTGTGCCCACAAAAAAGACACCTTCCTTCATATTAAGAAAAGAAACTGGTATCAGTTACCACTTCGTGAACCATCCTCATCCCTGATACTAGCAGACTTACACGTATGCCTGTTTTCTGAAGTGTTCAGATCAGTCTGATCAATTGAACATTGAGAGAAATCTCACAATTTCATTGAAAATAGACTAGCAGTTTTTCAGACTAGTGTTTGCAGGTGTAATATCTTTAACCAAACATCAGGCTATTAAGACTAAGCTTGAGGGCCAGTAAATTGTACAGGCCATGGTTCAAAGAGAGTTGACAAATTGGTCACTAAGGATTAATCGTAGTTTCTGGGTGCATGCCTGGCCATATCACTCTTCTGGAAGTGAAAGCCACAGCAGACGAGTTAGCTGCTCCTGCTTAATGGGTCAAATGTGTGGAACTGGACTCACAGGTCCTCTCACTTTGAAAGAATTTGTAAAATGACACAGACCTTTTGGAGTGCACAATTAAAGGGGTATTACAGGGAGAGGAGGATGCATGTAATCCTTGCTATTTAGGTTGCTTGATCCTCACACCCCATAGTTTGTGGAAGGGATACTTGGACCAGATGACTTGAACTCATTGCCTATGTTGAACCTTTGGCTGGTTGTGGCATGTAAAAAGTGTTTGGGCCAACTATCCACAGGAGATTGCAGAACAATGGAGAAGAAGATGAGAGCAACCTGCCCCACCAGCTTCCATTCAAGAAAAAACACACCTGAGCAAACACACCAATGGACAGCTCCAACAGGTAAGCTCAGTGGTCCATAACTTCCATTCACAGTGGGAATCTTTAACTAGCCCTTTTAAAGACACTGTATCCTTTTGTGTTTTTAATGTGTCATATAAATACCACACACATTTCAGATGGCATCGTTTCACTTTAACAGATCTACTGAACTGGCCTCATTACTGCCTTGTTTATGTAGTGGCTGTTTTGCACAGGAATACTTTGGCATTGTGAAAGTATACAGTTCTACTAGGGTGATCTCAGACTACAAAGACAACTGAATCATGCACAGAGACAACAACAACAAACAGGAAAAAACCCAAGTAAAAAAATATGTTTTTTCAAAGAGAATAAGGACAAAGAAGATTAGAGATCATGTTTCAATCAGGCTTGTATGGGCCAGACACAAACGTTTGGTGACATTCCACTAAGATATCATCAACACTATATCCTATTCTCATGCAGTAGCAAACACACAAACACACACACACACACACACACACACAAATATTCACATAACTCATAGAGGCTCAACCTCCTCCTACACTCTTCACATTGAGCCTTTGAATAATGTACATGTGTTTCTACAGAAATTAAAACATTGACATTTAAAACTACTGCCCATTATGCAACCCTTTTATGGATTAACCCTTCATTACTCGGGCAGGGTATTGTACATCCCACTTCATCAGTTTACGTTAATTTTTCATCAGTGGCGCATCTGTGAAGTTTGAAATCCGGTTGCCATTTTTATGGTAAGTTTTTGTTGCTGGGTTCTGTTTATAGCGTATAGAACTAGAGTCACATTCAGACTCTGACCCAGAACACATCAGCGACTCTGAACATGATACAGAATCACCTGAAGATGTTGGTGATGACGATGATGAAGCAGAGCAGATGCAGCACAGCTACTATGTAGGAACAGACAAATCATCCAAATGGTGGAAGACACAACCTCGAAAGCAGGTTCGCAAGAGGACTCATCAAAGATTAAATAAATTGCATTTGAAAATATTTCTTACTGTCATTTCCTCCTAAGTGTAGTGGGGTGCAATACACCCCAGCCGACGCCCGAGTAACGGAGGGTTAAACATCCTACAAACAGTGAAATTTCAAAACCAAAAAATATGTATTTGGTCCCTTCTCCGAAAAGTAATACTGGGAAAAATTATATAAAATAATGAAAGACACACAAAACCTGACACAGAAGGTGACTGTATGTCTAAGTTAACTGCTTCCAAAGACCACTGATTTATAAAATCCCCACATTGCCTGATTAACACACCCTTATCTTTTTAATTCTGGTTAATGAAACCAGCCAATTCTGTTAAGGCACTTTTTGCAATCTGGATTCTGACCCTCTTCACCCATAATCAAACTGAATCTCAGCAGAAAAGACTGTCGCAAAATATATTTTTCCTGTGTGACATGTGGGATGTCATCGGTACATGTTGTAAATAGGTGCTTAACATCTGGCCTGGCAACAATTAACAGCTGGATATGTGAGTAAACTGTTTCACTTCTACAATCACTATGTGGCCCAAAAGAGCAGGAAAACATCTTCATTAGGTCTTGGCCCATCCACACACATCATACCTATATGACAAAGCGCAATTCTACCTCTACCAGTGATGGATGGCCTGGTGTAGAAGTGGGACAGCTTCCATTTTCAGTCTCTCATGGAAAAGCCCCACCCTCCAAAAGGTCCTCCTCTTTTACATGTAATGAAGTAAAGGTGTGTGTGTGTGTGTGTGTGTGTG
>JABJVR010024346.1:0-37207 GCA_025773905.1 Chitala chitala
GTGTGTGTGTGTGTGTGTGTGTGTGTGTGTGTGTGTGTGTGTGTGTGTGTGTGTGTGTGTGTGTGTGCGTGCGTGTGGTCGCACGCACCCATTTAGACATCTGAGAATTAATTGAAGCATCTCCAACCTTGTTTGCACTCTGGAACAGATGTAAGTCTGTTCCATGTTGGGTCCATTTTGGAGGGTTGGTCCAGTTCCTCCTACATCACCTCCTGGAAAAATGTCGTGAGCTTCAGCAGGGCATGCGGACGCCAGTGACACCTTGTCCTGCTCAATAGCCTGATCCACATGCTGCTGTCTGAGGGGAGGATAGTCACAAGTAACACAAATGTGAGTCGTTATCTCAGAGCTGAGAACTTCAGGTAGTCACCGGTTAAGAATGTAATATCCACCATGTCACCAGTGGCACCACAAACCAGTTATCCCAGAATGGTTGACTGTCAAACAGATGATCGAAATGGTGATAACCTGTGGAAGATTGGAATAATAACTATATTAGTAGTGAAATTAAAAATGTAATCAGCAGCTATTTGTGTGCTTTTTGGCACAATAGCTATTGTGTTATGTGAACATTCAGTCATTTCTGGATATGAAAGTAACTGAAAACAATGAAAATTAGTGCTTAGCCAAACATGAGAGTGTTGTTTGAAGGTTAATACCTGGGTGGTAAGTGCTTCTGCCTGTGAGGAGTGTAAGGAGGGCACAGTCCTCGGCAAATATGCACACAGTGTTATTGTGTGGGAGTGCATGTGGAGAGTGCTGTCATGTGGGAGTGCGTGTGGAGAGTGCTGTGGTGTGAGAGCATGTGTGGAGAGTGCTGTCATGTCAGAGTGCATGTGGAGAGTGCTGTCATGTGAGTGCATGTGTAAGTGTGTGTGTGAGGGTGTGTGTGTATGTGGAGAGTGCTGTCGTGTGTGTGTGTGTGTGTGTGTGTGTGTGTGTGTGTGTGTGTGTGGGAATGCATATGGAGAGTGCTGTTGTGTGGGAGTGTGTGTGAAAACTGCTGACCACTGGGAGTGTGTGTGTGTGTATGGAGACTGCTGTCATAAGGGATTGCATGTGGGAAAGTGTGTGTGTGTGCCTGTGTGTGTGGAGAGTGCTGTCATGTGGGAGTGTGTGTGTGTGTGTGTGTGGAGAGTGCTGTCATGTGGGAGTGTGTGTAGGAGTGTGTGTGGAAAGTAAGGCTGAAATGATTCCTCAAGACACTTAAGTAGTATGATTTGTAAAAATTGTCTATGCAAAATTTTGCATCAAAGCTTTGTTTCATTAATATATCGACAGTTCAATGTGCTTCACATGGAACATTACATAACAGTTAGTTTCAACCAAGGAATGTGGTTTGATTTGATTGGACAAGACACATTCCAAGAGTCCTGATATTACAGTATAAAAGCACTGGGATGTTTAATAACAAGTATCACTTTGCTTTGCAGGTGTTCTAATAATCAGTAATTACTCAAACTGTAATAAATAAACCATAATCTGTTGTTGGTTACTACTGCCAAGTAATAAATGGCATTTGTAGAACTGTTGTATAAAATTATGACTGATGCAGAATGTTGTGAAAACGGGACCAAAAGATGTTTGATTGCTTAAGGGTATGGACTGTAAAATGGAGAAAAAGAAAATAGTGAAAAGAAAGAGAGAGAAACGACAAAGTGTCCAAAGTTTGTGATAACTTCATGCTGAAAAAAGAAAACTGTACAGTCTGACTACTGTAAAGCTGTACTAGCATACCACAGTGGCACAAGGGCAATGATTTGGCATCTCAGTAGAAAACATCCAATCTATGCATAACGTTTTTATGCTCTTTAACAACGCAAAATAATTTTTATCCGATTACTTGATTAATCGATGGAATAATCAGTAGAATTCTCGATTACAAAAACAATCAATAGCTGCAGCCCTAGTGGAAGGTGCTGTAATGTGTAGGAGTGTGTGAGGAGACTGCTGTTGTGTGGGAGTGTGTGAGGAGAATGCAGTTGTGTGGGAGTGTGTGAGGAGAATGCTGTTGTGTGGGAGTGTGTGTGGTTGGTTATGCTGGGCTTCTCTGCAGCCTAATCAGATTTTCAGGATTTCCCCTCCCCCTGATCTCCCACCCACACTCTGTCACACAATCCCTCAGTGGCACCTGCTCATTCATGTGGACTCCTCTCCTGGTGACTCATGCCCTGCAGTGTGCCCACCTTCTCATGACTTTCCTCTGCCTGAAGAACTAAAAGGCTGCTACTCTGTGTGAAATGCTGTTTTAATTAAATCACGGTCCTGGGTTTTTTCCTGTCTCATTCATATTTCTCTTACCAGCTGTGTTCATGGTATTAGGTTTTATAGTTGTTATTATTTATTTTTTATTTATTTGTCATGTAATAACTGTGCTATTTCAGGGTTTCTACTTTTCCTTTATGTTTAATTTTAGTGTTTAGAATTGGGGATTTAGTTGTCATATTAATAGCGTTACAATATAAAACCTCATTTGTTTCATGTATGCCCCTAAAACCAATTATACATCGGGGATTCATGGACATGTAATTTAATTATGACTAATCATTTCATTGCATAATAACGTCTAGCACAATCACTAATTAGTGAAATAACTATCTGCCCAAAATTTTGAATTATGTTGCGTCAGATTATAGAACTCATAGCTAAGCATAAAAATTGGTTAAAAAAGGAAGAAAAAAAATTAAGAATGCGGGTGACAGCTGGGAAGGGACAATATGAATGTATGAATGAGGAAAGGCTCGCTCTTTAAATTTGCTCCAACTGCACAGAGGTCCAGAACCATACACACCCAGTCAGACAAACACGTTAAGCTTCAAAGCGTGGCACTCACAGCAGAACCTAGGCTTGGCTGCAGCACCCAGCCTTCTGTCCTCCTACTCCTCCTCCTCCTCCTGTAGTACGACCCAGCAACCACTTATTGGTAGCAATCCATTCTCATGCATGGCACATGAGAACAAAATAACAGAACAGGCGGCTAGTCACGTTTTTTATGTGACCATCTACAATTTAACTGGTTTCTATTTTGTACATTCTGCTGCCTAGAACAATATTAAGAAAAAAAAGGGGGGGGGAGTGGGCATATTTCCTATGAAATACAGGAGACGTTACAAAGCTGTATGTGATAAGGGCTAGGGTGCGTCTCACTCCCGCCTGATTCACCACCTGCTATGCAGCCAGGATATTGTTTTTCCTGAATGCTTGTAATTTAGGATCCTGTCAGCAGTTTTGCCTTTGATAGCCATTGTGGTGAATCTAACCCAGAGAACACAAACACAGATTAACCTATTCTTAGAAATGTGTATGCACAGGGTCACAATCCAGTGGCTTTTTTCAGGAACAAGGACAGGGGCACCTGCCTGACCTCATATGGAGCCTGGAGCTTAAACGGCTTGAGCAAGCACAGGTTACTCAGCAGGACAAGCTAAGTTTATGCTCCCACCCAGTGCTTTGTACGGCCAACACGGCTACACAAAACTTGTGCTCGCTCTAACTACAGGGCCTGCTGGTTCGCTCATATTGAAGCCACTCCAAAGTTTTCACATTAATAGAGAAAGGGGTGCTTAACCTTTCCTGTGGCCATTCAGTACCTTCAGTGTCGCTCTAATGAAAACCGCTTGGTGTGGGTGGACTCCAAGAGTACCATACTTATTTATAATTCTTTTCAGTAGCATGCATTAATTCTTTTCAAAATTACCATATTTTTCTGTGTATGCTTCCTCATGGTAACATTCCTGATTTTCTGCTCAATTTCACTAAAGAGTACCCTGGGAGAGTTACGTAATGGTGACTTATATTCTCAATTCCAGGCGTACATGTACTGAACTGGTAGTGTAGTCCTGACTGGAGGTTTTGTCTTGTTTAAATGATGGCAGAAGGCATTGGGACTTCAGAGAATGAAGGGACTGTGACCTCCTTGTTACCATTACAAACTCAAAATAACCATGCCCCCCCCCCCACTCCACTTACACCACCTATACAAGTATCAGTCCTGGGGTTCCTCATCTCCTGATTTCAAACATCATTTTCCTTGAGTTTTCTGTGGCATTTTATTGCTCTTTTGCTCACTCATGCAATATAATATTGAGCTCTATTATTTAAGGAACTGCACAGATATCGATCATTGTAGCATTAAAAACAATGATAGCTGTTATAAAATGAAAGCCAGGTGCTGGCCTGTGCTGTGTGGGTTGGGTACAGGAGAATTTCCTCTGAGGCAGCAAGACAGCTGTGTGCTTAACCCTTTACATTCAGTGTTGTTTCTTGTCATGTTTTTGTAATTGTAATCTTTAGCATCTTCATATGTGTTGAAATTTTTGTACAATATACAGCTCACCCAAAAGCAATGCTATAACTTGAAATGTACATTGATTGTCCCTTTCAGTGTTAACAATAATTTTACGTATTGTGTGCTGTTGATATGGCAGCTCAGTTGGTAGCATTCTTGCCATATGCTTCCAAGGACATGGGTTTAATCTGACTTTGAAACGATGTAACGTTTGTATGTACTTCCTGTGAATTCCTGCATTGTATGCCAGTCTGCTTCCAAAGTCTAAACATGCTAGGCAGTTAAACAAGCTCTTCAGGTGAAATACAGCAACTGACTGAACATCCTGCACACAAACTGAACATCATTATGGGGGCTTTAGCTAAAGGTTTCATTGCCCATAGTTGTTTTACTTGTTTTATAACAACCTGGAATAACAACACCTGCAGTCTGAGACCTAAGTGCACACTTTGGGGTCTGTATGGTAGATATAATACACAAGCCAATGTTTTACCTAAGTGCACACTTTGGGGTATGTATGGTAGATATAATACACAAGCCAATGTTTTACCTAAGTGCACACTTTGGAGTATGTATGGTAAATATAATACACAAGCCAATGTTTTACCTTGAAGTGCTGGATTAAGTAAAAGAACTTTGAAATCACTTCAGCTTTTATCGGGAAGCCAATGAAATGAAATCAGGATTTAAAATAAATGGTAGTAATTGCAATTCCTAGTAACAATTCTCACTTCCATGTTTTGAATATGCTGCTGGACATTTAATGGGCTGTATCTGCTTCTTGATAGTAGACCATTATTGTAATCTGAATTGCTGTATGCAGAAGCGTGTATAAGTTTTTCAGTATCTTGAATAGTGAGAAAGTTTTTTCATTTGTCAAAGTTTCTCAACTGTAGGAAGCACGTCTTTGATATTGCGTCAATGAAGATTAAACGAGATTTCTGTATCAAAGATGGCACTTTGATTACGTGCCGAGCAGTTCAAGGAAAGCTAGGAACCCTCAGCACTAGGATCTGAACCTGTATGAGTTCTAGCAGCGTCGCTTTGAATTGATTCAAATCAGCCAGCGCTATTGTGTGGTTTTTGGGTACTGTTAAAGTAGTGCACACCAAATCTTATGAGATGAGGCTCCACCTTGTTTGAGTGTGTGTGGGTAGTTTCTATGGCAGGCATGGTTGTTGTTCAAACATCCCATCATTGTTTCAATCCAGTCATACCCTTAAAGTTAATCTTCCTTCTACCCCTCCCTGACTGACAACAGTCCCGAAATGCTTCAGTAATAACTACGTGAGAAAATGCCAGCTTTCCATCTGTGGAATGCAGATGGCCTGCCTCATCTTCTCTCGCCTTCAGATCAGATCCCTTTTGGTTTTCCTTAAATCCAAACTAAGCTAAAGAGGCGGGCCGGGCTTTGATCAGCTCTGGTGTGGAGCTCACTGCAGCTGTATTCTCCTACTAGCCTGAGCTTAGCTGTTTTGCTGGCTGGCAGTTAAAAGTGGGCTTGTGGCAGCTGGTAGTGATCCTTGTGAGGGCTGCTGTGGTATACAGTGAGCCGTCCCTGTATACCACAAGTTAATCTTGCTTGCAGTAACTTCATGGTGGACGGGGGGGGTAGGTTATGAGACAGGAAGTTAACACAATCTGTTCCACTTGTCAGGTTCATGGTTTATATCTAAACAAAATTAAAGGGAAACATGAGCATCTGTTTGCACACAGGAAATGTGGGATTTGAGTGTTAACATGCATCATTTTACCTAAGAGCACGGAATGTAAAAACAGTCATGGAGGACTTGTTAAAATATCAGAAAACTTCTCATTTGCTACCATGTACAATACATGAACAGGTGAGTGACAGAAGAGGGTACCTCAGGTTACATGAGGCAGGCAATACACATTTCCAGGACATTTCTCCTGATTTGGGATGATAATTACAATACAGTCATGGTTACTTGGACGATTACTATGCAAGTGTAAGAGTTCCAGAGTGCACCAAGAGCCGAAGAAGTGCTAAGAAGAAATGTCATCTGAAAAATTATGGAATATGTTTTGGGCCAGGTTAGAAAATCCTCCTCTTTGCAATCGCAATGGTGATACATGCCTTTGTGTGTAAGAACAGTTATTAATCATGATAGCAATAAAGTAGAGTGAAAGGGAAACCACTGCAAAATATGCTTCATTCTTTTATTTACTAACTGGAAAAAAACAAACCCTCAAAAATAAATACATTTACATAGCTTGGTCCCTCAAGGATCAATTGTTTTGGGTCAGCAAAGGCAAAAATTTGAAAGTGCTCCTTTTTAGTAATTCGGAAACAAGCAGGTCACTTCACAAGCATTAATACAGAAATAGATTTTTTTTTTCCTTTGAAATATAAGTCACAAAATCTCATCTGCCAGCATGGCATGACTAAAATATAGAATGGTATAGAATCCATAAAGTACAAAACCCTTTAAGGTACCAATGCAGTTTTTTTATGGTTTACATACAAAAAGAAAACTGTAACTACATACTGATGATCCAGCACAGTAGATTTGGGGGTACCAAATGTATTCACTAAAACTCTTCTCTCATGCAAGTAATGAGCATCAACATATTAGTGTGCAATGGTCACTGTGTGGTTTTCTGACACATCAAGGATGAATCTAAATACATAAACAAAATTAGTGTCAACATTTTAATCTAAAATAAGATGACATTTGTGTATATCCTAAAAGAAACTAATTGCAAAGGAAAAGAAATCTTAAGTGCTCTTTGACAAAAGTAAAAGATGTGGTCTTGCCTCTTTAACAGGGCACCACCCTGCACACTATACTACACTGGTGTTTATAGAACAACATTCATATATATTTTTTCAATGTATTTAAGCGGAAATGTTTATCTCTACAGGTTTCTAGTACTGTCCTTACGTTGCTAAATTAAACTGAACTCCTGTTCTTAATTTGATGTCTTCATGAAACATTAATCAGATGCGTGGATGAACTTAAGAAATGCTGACATATTCAGTTAGGTTCCTCTAGGTTCCCTAAACACTGCAAACAGACCCCTTGTGGAAGTGGGAATGAGACAGAGTAAGTGTAGCAGCCTATTCAGGGAGTTCTCTTAAATAATGGAGATGTCAGAAGACAAATAATTTTGCCTGCAGTCCTTCATTAAGCATTCATGTATTTGTACAATCAGGGTGGAAGAAAAACACAGAACATTATTGGCACAGTATTATTTGCTCAATAACAAACTAGCAATTTTGAGACTATTCATCAAGGAACCTAACTAGACACAAAAAAACCTATAAATGTCCCTCTACTGAATAATTATAGAAAATAACTTCTATATATTGCATTTTTTTTTTGCATGCGAGATCCTGGACCACTACTAGCAAGGATCTTGAGCAGAGTACAAACACTTACAAATTTAAGTAAATAATGTTGGCAGTGTATAAACATAAAGACTAAACATTGTAGGTAGGGATCATTTTTAAAATATTGGTATTACAATATACAGGTGTATGTATTTTGAATGAAGTCTTCTCTCATGCTGTCTCTTGTACACGTTCCATTTCAATTCTGTAATTTAACTTCAAAATGCACTAAAACACTAAATTAATCCCCATTCCACAACAAACCTTGGTTATTAGAGTACCTCATAAAGTTGGGATGTTTGTTTACTTGCTTTTTGGCTTTGAAATGATTGGCTTTCAACCAGAGGGCATATTTTCAAACTAATAATATAACCAGATACAGTCTCATCATCTGCTAAGCACTTAAAAAATTACTAGAATGGCTTTTTTATGAAAGTGTCTTTTGGGTACCACAAAGTTATACATTATTAAGCCAAATAATACATAAATATAAATAGTACACAATAAACAATGATGGGAGTTTTTGTATCTTATTCTGCAAGAAATACATCAAATTTCCTGTCACATTCCCTGAATTAAACCAAAACTCTAGCCTACTTTGCAAACATTTTATATCAAGGACACTTGCAGGACCTTTGTGAATTTGTGATGTGAAACATACTGTTAATCAGTTAATATATAACATTTCTCAATGTGCAGTTTTTTTTATTTTTAAAGCTTCTACAATCATTTTCCAGGATAATTTTTAGGTTAAACAAGATGCTGTAATTAACAGCCAAATCGTTTAACTCCAAAGGCATTTTAATGGCTGTCCTAGGTCAAAGGTTAAAGAACCACACTTCAAACGTCATAAACACAAATGACCATGCTTTAGAAAAAAGACCTCTTCAGGGCATGGAAAGCACATATTCATCTAGTTTGGATTTCCTTTTATACTCAAAAAAGTGCAACCTTTAATCTGGGCAGCTAGAGGCAAGACCAGGAATGGCAAAGTGTGCTGCCACAAGGAGAAAGTACCCATGTCTACTGACAAGGGACAATGATATGTCAGCTTGGACAAAAGCACTGGTGAAACAATGCAATGGTAATGATCATTTATCACCATGGTTCCCAACCTGGGGTCTACATCCCCTTGAGATCACAAAGGTTGGGGGGGGTGAGGCTTTGTTTGCTCTCAGGTTGTGAGGTTGTCAAAATTAGATTTCCTACATCCACATATACAAATTTGAGTAAAAAGGGTGTTAATTATAGAGTTTAAAAAATTTTAAAAAAGAAATAAAAATTAAAAAACAGGACAAAGCAAAGAAAAAAGGAAGTGAAGTGAAAAACTACAACTGATGTTCATTTCTGGAATTAATCACTCCATTCTTCTGGCATGTGTGAGGGAAGGGGTGGCTCAGGTTTCTTAGCTACAAGTAGGGGGAGCTCTACGGAAAAAAGGCTGGGAACCGCTGATCTATCGAACATGGAGCGTTCATTCTAATGTGCGTAAAAAACATTGTCCAATCCTCATGCTTTTCCAAGTCAGCATGTTTTTTACATCAGATGCTGTGATTTAGGTGCCCCTCAGTAAATTATAATTTTAGAAAACAAGAAGTATATATGCTCAGTTGAACTTTTAAAGTTTAAATTAGTTTTAAATGCTTATATGCTTGTTAAAAAAAAAAAAACATGTAAGCAGCTAATCCATCAGACTGGGACAAAGATATAATCTGAAACACAGAATGAAAACATCTGGGGCTGGTATGTGTAGAGACTACACCTCAAGAAAAGAAAATGCAAAATATTTTGTTATAACTGCTGGGTATTGTGTGCGTTTCATAGTATTTATTATTTTATTATTTTTATTCATATAAATATAGGTTTATGATTTAGGTACTATAAAAATTCTTCTGTATTATGTATGTATACTTATATTCTTTATGAGCAAATAATATAATTGGACCCTCGGATGCATGTTAAAAATGTGCACACGTGCATTTATGTATACTGTATATAAGTCACCTTTGGAAGCATTAATAATGATTATTTTCTAAGTCTTCTACAATATATGTACTTGTCCTACACACTACAAAAGTAAGTTTAGTGTAAGACGCTCAGTGATGCAGACTTCACCTGGGATCTACATTAATCATTAATTACCTCCTAATTTCTCTTCACTTTGCTGGCCACTGTAATGATTCTTACCCAAGCACTATAAAGCCCAAAGGCAGCAGTAATGCAGAATGAACAAGATCACAGCTGAACCTCCATTAGCTTCTACTAACATGATGCTAAATAATAATAAAATGGACATGTTGCAGTAATATTTTTATAACATCACAGACATTAGAAGCAAATTAACAAACACCATAAATTCTACCCAGTCATTCCAGTTTCGCCACTCAGTTTATCGGTGTTGCATGTTCTTCATACAGCAACGTTTGCTGTATTTGTCATTGTAACTATGCAAAGCCATAATTTTAATGATTATAGCTAACCTTTTAAAGCTTACACAACATGATTAATACTTAACTGGTGATGCCAACTGATACAGGAGCACTGAAGCTGACTATCTCAAAGGGTTTATTGGCTTAATGTCACACCATTTCTTGTCACCCCTTAAACGTAAACACTGTTTACAAGTTATTAACTAACTTCTAGCAATAAGAGTCACATGATCACCAGTAAGCACACCATCTGTGACAGGTACCATGGGCTAATATACTTTCCTATATTAAAGTGAAGAGGATACATTGCTAAGAATAGAATGTTCTTTGAGCTCTGCAACATCCTTTGAGGCACAGTCTAACTCATTTAACTGCAGAGGCTAAGGTCTCGTATAACGCGCTGTACTTACAACAGGAGTAGGTGAAATCTATAGAGTAAAACTGTGCATACCTGCACTGCACAATACTGTATTGCACTTCACACATAAAATTTAATTGACTACACAGAGCTGTTAAATCTCCCATTTACATGATAGTGTTATATGGTACGTATAGTTACCAGTACACACATTCCTGTGGAAAGTAGTGACACTGGCACCATATTGCTTCATGCAGTAACCTGCAAAACTATAAATAATCACTATGCCCATGTCTACTGTACATTGCCGTAAATACTGTAATGTTTTATAATCCTATCCATGCTTAGCTATAAAACTGCAGTAATCTATCATGAAGCCATAATATGGTATGAACTGTCCCAACAACCTAAGGGTCCTTCTCACTCGGACTGAATGCAATGTGGAGAATGACATGCTTCACAGGAAATTACTTTTTTTTTTCAGAGGAGAAACACCATTGTGTGCATAATGAAAATTGTAAATGTGTCCGTTTGTAAATGTCAACAACCCTTGTATCGCAGCTGATATGAAATTTTTACTTACAACCCACAGAGCACAGCTATTAAATGCAGATGAGGAAAGGATATGTGTATGTGGTGTTTACAGTAAGGCTCCCATGAAATAACCAGAAAGCCAACTTTTTAAAAGTGACACGGTGCCACGGGTGATTGATGAGTTCCCAATAAACCCTTTCTGATTGTCTGTTGAAGTGCTCTCGTAAAAATAGACACATCAAGAAGACTGCAGTACAAAATCGTTCTGAATGAGCTTCCCATTTGTTTAAACTAAGCCATCAATATAATAAGCCCCAGTTTTCATACGTATGTAGCATATTCATGATAAGGGTATTCCTTGAACATAACATGGAAAACCTTAAAGCGCACTGAATAACGTATCACTGACACGTTAAAAAAAAATAAATCTAAGTTTGCCAACGTTTGCTAATAATTTCTTGATTACCTTGCTAATGCATTACTAATAAGCCCTTTGTTGTGGCTTGTACATTAAGAAAATCTTAAATTAAGATGTTACCATAAACGAATAGTTCAAGCATTTGTAAACAACCCCTGCAATACAGCGCTGTGGATCTAGCCAAATGACCCTCTACCGCCCAAGTGTCTGTCGGCATGTTACAACTTCTCAACACTGTCGTGATGTGAGCAAATTGAATAGCACCCAATTTCACAGTGGATTTACTAGTACAGAGGGCATGTATGTGCCTTACGTTGTCACTTACCACACTGGAAAAAGGCATACGGCAGTAATGGAATCACAGGTCGCCTGTAAGTTAAGACAGGTAGGTAACAGAATTACAAAGTAGTATGTTTTTGGATTGATCTCAAGCAACCCGTCTAGCTGTGGAATGAAGACACTTTGGACAGCTGGGAGTGGGGGAGTGGGGGTGAAATCCAACAGAAAGACTCATGATGAGTAACTGGAGGGCTTCCCGCTACACTGGGCTGTGGTCAGGAGAGGCGTGCGTGACGGCCACCGCGCACTCGGGGCTGCTGTCCTTAGCCTTGCGGAGGCCGGTGTACAGCCTCTCCTCCAGGTTGGCAGTGAGCTTGTCCGTCAACTCAGCAGTGATGGTCTGCGGGCCGTAGCTGGGAGGGGGGGGTGCTGACCGCTCGTCGGGTGCCTCTGGGGGCTGCACGGCTTGCCTGCTGTCTTCGGCGGGCTCGAGCTGCTCCAGCGTGCCATCGGAGTTCGGCAGAGGAGAGCAGGAGGAGTGTCCCTCTTCTTCCCTGATTGTCCGGCTGCTGCTGCTGCTGCTGGGGCTGACCTTCCGCTTGTCCTCGTCGGCCTCTGCCACGTCGGGCTCGGCGGCCTCCTCGTCCGGGCCGCTGACAATGCGCGGGAGCGTGCTGTGGTAGCCTGTGTCCAGCGGGTAGCTGACGCTGTCCCCTCTGCGGAGTGGAGTGCGCTGCCTCTCTGTGAGCTGAGGCGCCAGGCGTACCCCGGGGTCACTGTACTGCTTGGAACGCTGCCACTGCTTGCGCAGATGTACCCGGGTGCGGTGCTTTGACCGCAGCGGTGACTCCTGCTGGTCAAACTGGGGGTCGTGCCTGAGAAACTCGTGGAAGAGCGCGTCCGTTTTCTCGTCGATGCTATAGTCTCGTCGGTGGAGGCGTGGCGCCGGTTCCCGCAGAGCAAACATCTGGCCATAGGGGGACCATCCCATGGGGCTCTCTGTCGCTACACTGCTGCCGCCAGCAGCCTCGTCCTCCAGCTCCTCCTCAAAGAGGCTGGCCTCAAAGCTCTCGCACACAGTGCCCTTGCGGCCCGAGCTGGTGAAGAAGTGCCTCTTCTCCGATGCTGTTTTGTCCTTGGGACTGCCCAAACTGCCGAAGAGACGCAGCTCCTCCGGGGCCTTGCATGGTGCTTCGATGGAGGCGTAGCCACTGTCCATCTGCAGCAGCTTGCGGTTCCCCGACTCTCCATCACTGCCCTTCTCCGACTCCACACTGTCCTGCTTGCCGCCTCTCCTCCTGCCCTCATCACCGTTCAGCTCGCTGTCCCCTTCCTGCTCATCCCCTATGTCTTGTGAAGGGTAGCTGGGCAGCCCCCTCCTCTCAGCCCCACCCCCCAGCGAGCAAACGCTGTCTGCGTCGCTCCGGACGGAGTCTTTGTCATTGTTGCTGCTCTGGTCGGACGAGGCATACTGCTCCAGTGAGGCCCGTAGGGTCCAGATGTCACGGTACAGGGTTTGGTGCTCCAAGCTCTCCTGGCGACAGCCCGCACCCTCTTCCTGAGGTTCTGGGGAGGTTCCAATTACTCCTCTCTCTCTGCTGCAGCTGGGCTCCACCATCACCTCCACCTCTAACCTGTAAAAGTGCAGCATACAGATAGGTGTTAGCATGGGAAATGACCTCATTGATGGATGTGAATATGTTCTTCTTCTGTGAGAAGAGAAAAGCCATGGAAGCGGTGAGGGTCAGGGTAGGTATGTGAAACACGGCTGTAATGCCACATGCTTTCTAATGCTTTGGGTCGACTCTCCATGCCAGTCTCTCCATGCCGGTTTCACATACATACAAAAAAAAAGCATGTTAATACTTGCATCGTTTTATGGCTTTGTAATACCTTTTGAATTTTAAGCCATCCAGTCAGTCTGGCGTTTGTGCATGATTTGATACTCCTGTTGTGAGAACGTAGAATATTATTTGAGGTGGAACTGCTGTGCTGGTATCTATATTATGTGTCGGTATGTGTAGTTTAACAATTTGGTGTCTATGTTCTTAGTATAGAAATATTTATTGCTATAGTATGGTTTACACTGATTGCCAAATACTTAACTAGTTACACAACATCCTTAGTTATGTGTGTCCCTAATAACTTTATGGTTTTGAATCTTATCTGAAACCTCTGAATATCATAAGATTGCGAACATATTTTTAGCATGGATATTCTCTGGTTTGCCTCAATTTTCGTCATCTTCAGTGCTGCCTTTTTTTCTTAATTCTTGGCTGTCCATAAACATCCGTTTGCATGCCAACTGCCGGGGGAGGGGGAAGTTGGGGGTGAGTACACTCCTCTGATTCACACTCCTGAAGGGCCACAGCTAACATTCACACTGTGAGTAACATGGTAGTGCGCAGGAGTGCCAGTGCCAACTGGTGGAGGTGGCACTGTGCCTCGCCGCAAGCAAATGGCAGTGAGCGGGCGCGGCGACGCAGAGTCCCCTGTCGTGGTTCGATGAATCCATGCGCGGCTCAGAATCGAGCACAGCCAAGGCCGTGTTATTCAGCCTCAGTAAGCCTGTTTGATGCTGTTTTTCTTTGACATCTCTGCAAGGATGTAATCTAGGGTAAAAGACATTAAATGCCACCACTTTGGTGTCTGTTTTGATTCCATGGCATTAAGTGGTGTAAATCAGGATGAATACTGTTTGCGTTTGTGTAATCCTTTGGTGGTAAAAAAGCACCAATTGTCTCTGTCCGTGAGACACCTTTTGAGTGACGATGTTATGGCGTAATGTACTGCATGAGGCATTCAGCTAATGGTGGGTTTCTGCAGCCAATGGGATGGGTTGTAATGAGTGGTGGCACTGGCAATGGCCATGACGATGCAGCGAGGTGGATGAGTGGCGAAGGAATTAAAGATACCTGCCGAGGGAGGGAGGTGGGGTGGAGGGAGGGGACAGGAAGCCGGAGGCAGGGAAACTGCGGCCCGTGGCAGCGTCATCGTGCCTGCGGGCAATGTACTGGATGATATCGATGTGGTGACTTTCGTGCTCGTCCTGGTCCATGCTCTCGCTGGCAGCCCGCTGTCGTTGGAACTGTCTCCTCTTAGGGGATCCTGAGGGAGACACCAACGGACAATGGAAATAGTCATTCCGAACACCGCGACCTCCATACATCTTATACTGAAGAGCAAGAATCCAGTGCTTTTTGTTTCTGGTGTATGGCTCGACATTCAAAGGGACAACTTTTTACTCATCTGTTATTTATGACACTGTTTACCACAGCAGTGAATAACAATAGTGCCCAAGGTGTTCATACAGCTTTTATCTGTGTACGGTTATCACTGTTTTGTTGTTCACACACTGGCAAACTAAATAAAGCCAAGTGAAGAACATGCTTCAGCCTCCACTGTTCTGGTCATCTTTACATGATTATCGCTGGAATTTTGTATATATTTGAAGATAATTGTTGTAGAAATTTTTTATTGCTGTATACTGTCATTTTTATAAGAAATAAATACATGAACTAAAAATTGTTCAAAATTCTAATATTTACATTTTGGTTTTATTGATACAGAGTAGTATAATTCATTATCTGGGTTGGATGGAAACATATTAAGTTACCAGTATTTTCAAGACATTTGAGTCGTTAGCAGGTTCACATATTGGGTGTCAAAGGTTTGCTAAAGGCGTGTCTGTGTTTCTACATTCATCTGGGGTGGCAGAGTAGATGGCCCAGACTGGACTGGAGGGGAAAACACACCCTGCATCGTCATCATCATCATCACCATCATCATAATTTTTATTATCATTATTATTCAGGTTAAATTAAATGTGTAAGTGGAAATGAGTCACCATAGTCACCTTAAACTGCTCTGTGCTGACTTGTCACCAAGTGCCAGTAAATGTCAACAAGAATCTCTGTACAGTTGCACAATAATAATTTACTCAAATATAACACCTACAGCTATATTACTGCACATATATTAGCAGCACAGCTCTGTTACAGTATCTACCTGCAATTTAATCTGTGCTCAGGTCAACCTCTAAGTTATAGCTGCTTATTGCAGACACACACACACATTCATACACTGCAGTATTATCGGTGACCAGTGTGATGGGCCTGCGTAGCAGTGTCAGCCACCTAAAGCAGACTCTGCAGCGTCCTGTTCACTGAACACAGATTACAAGTTCAATATCGATCAATGTATTAATTAACAGCGTCTCAATTTTATTGAGCAGAAAAGTACATCAATAATTAACCTTTTGTTCTTTGTGTGTTAACCGATTGTTTTATTATAGTTTTTATATCTGTCACACACACTATCGTGTTGTAATGCTCTATTCTGCCACTTAACACCTTTATTATTTATAATTAAATTATGAAATTCTAAATGTGGGTTCTGCTCTTCACATTCCCTGAGATGTTATCAAGCTTTTTTAAAGTACACCTTATTTGCAAATTATGTTAGTATGAACTCCTTACTGTTACACAATTCTCTGTTTAATATAGAAAAGCTGTGCACAGAAAATACATATGATGAAGAATGACTGGAGTTTTATATTATTAGATATTTGAGGCTTTTGCCACAAAAGAAAAGACTGAATAACACGAAGGAGCTGGAGGTATGTTATATAAGAGTTATATGAGGTTGATATGAACAGACACAATCAAAACTGACATGGAAATCACTTTAACATTTCATGTGGGACTGCTGTAACGTAGGACTAAACGTTACATTCATGACATTTTAATGGACACTGACTTAATTCACAGCAGAGGCAGAGATCTTGTTCAGTCCAAACCACAGGTAGATGATTGAGATCTTGTACAGCTTGAACAAGGTAGATACAGATGTCTTTCAGTTTGAACAGTAGGCACAGATCTCTCTCTGAACAGCGAGTAGATTTAGAAGTTGCACAGTCTCAACAACGACTAAAGACGTGAAGTCAATGGGAAGGCTGAGCTGTGAAGCGCTGCTGCCTCCATCTTGCCATCGTCATCAAAGAAAATCTGTTTGCTCTGCCTTAATATCCCTTCTGTCACACAAGCACACATTCTATATTTGCTAACACCATTCTGGGACAGGGGTACTGATCAGCTTGGGACTTGCAGTTTAGGGGACGCAGCCCTGAATAACATAATGAATTGCTAAATTAGGTCCCCTCCATCTGACAGCTGTAGCACTACTGTATCATAACAAAGCTGCTGTCGACTGGAAACGAAGAGCACTGACCGCCAGGCAGGGAAGAAAAATGAAAAGGCAATAAACATAATAAAGATGACAAGGACAAAACTATCGTCATAGACCTGGTGATATAAACGTTCATAAGGTGTCCATCCCAAGTTCTTTTCAAGCACCTCCACCTCCTCACCACAAGGTCACAGTCTTCTGCCGACACAGCAGACACGAGCGAGGCGACCTTGAGCACAGGGAGGACTGCCTGGCACGTCTGACTGTTCAACACTGTCCCACTTTACTTGTGTCCTTGTGCTTATACATGGCTGAGCTCTTTCAGCTCTGAACCTTGCATATGTTTTTTGTTCCGTTAGTTCTCCCAATACCTGTTTATAATCACTAGCTTTGAAGGAAGGCACTGGTTGGATTCCATGTATGAGTCTGGAGGAGCTGAGTTAGATGGCCGCCGTGCAGCATTGTAGGTGTTTCAGTGCACTTGTCTTAGAGACAAACGGGTTTTGAAAAATGTTTTGGTTCTGTGTGTGAGCTTAACATTAGCCCAAGAGCGTGCAGCAAGCTTCCTCTGTGACTTTCATCTCCGCCTCCACAATCTAGAGGAAAATTAGTGTCGTTACCACTTAACTACATTTGAGTTGTTCTCCTTTTAGTTTAAATTCAAGGAAAAACAAAAGTGATGTATCCTGAGAGCACTTTTAGGAAAAGAAGTAGCTAAATAACAAGTTAGTTGTGTATGATGGTACGTCTGCTGGTCCTATGTTTGAGGTGGTATTAAACAGAGAGAATGGAGTTGTGTAAAAGGCAAGGCCAAGGTAGTGGAGGGCAGGAGACACCAGGGCAGGGCAGGGCAGAAGAGGTGGGGGCAGGGCAGGTGAAGGCAGGGCAGGGCATGGGAGGTAAGGGCAGGGCTGGGCACGAAAGGCAGGACAGTGAAGGAAGTTTGAGCAGGGTAGGGGAGTGCAGGGTTGGGGACGGCAGGGCAAGAGGGAGAAGAAAAGGGAAGGAGAGGGCAGGACAAGCAAGAAAGGGCAGTGTGGGGCAGTGTAGGGGAGGGCAGGGCAGGGTAGAAGAGGGTAGGCCAGGGCTGCAAAGGGTGGGCCAGGGCAGGGCAGGGGAGGCACAGCTGGCACTGCCTGCTGCTTCTTACCCCTGGTATCGAGGCTCGAGGCGCGCTGGCTGCTGTCTAGCTTCCACTTCTTGATCTTGAAGTATGGGCTGGCTCCCTCCAGGCTTGCGTGCCGTCGCAGCTTGGTAAGGAACTGCAGCACGGGGCCCTGGCTGGAACCCATCGGGCCGCCTGGCACCGCCAGCCCCTCGCCAGAGTTTCCCAGGCCACTTCCCGCCCTGGAGCGGACTCCTGTCATTTCAATCTTTGGAGAGAAGATGGACATCAGCTGGACATCTGTGAGAAGCATCTGTTGACATTAGTAATAATGCTCCCTTTTATGTGTGTGAATTCACAAACTAAAGGTAGAAAGGCCTTGAGAAAGTGAGGACAGGACCATCTCCTGTCCTCCCTTGCCCTGACACACAGTGAGTTGTCAAACGGTACGACAAACAGATGCCATTTCCTGCTTCCTCAGTGCAGTCCCTCCTACTGACACAAATTGTGCTAATAAGGTTTACACCTTAGCTAATATCCTCTCAGGCTGGCATACTCACGGCACTGGAGAGGGCGGACTCCTGACTCGGGGAGGGGGGTCGCAGACTGAAGCTTCTGTCCACCATAGAGTTGAGTGCATCCCCAGGAAGGGGGGAGCTTGGGCTGACACTCAGGCTTGTCAGGGCTGTCTGGGGAAGGGCGCACACTGGAGGCTGTATGATAACACAAACACACACATCACTGATACTCATAGGCAGCTAGAGGATGGTCAAGCACTGTGCATTCAGGACCACGTGACAAGATGTAATTAAATGCGACATTTAAAATGAACAGCAGGACTGCTTTAATGGCCCCTGATATGATAATGATGTGGGCTTACGATCGTACAGTAATTCTCTTATTACAGTTGCTTGCAGCTATTCCTCTAACCACCACGCTCATTGCTAGTGCAACAGTTCTGCCATGGGCAAAACTGCACTTGCTGTTACCTGGAAGATGGACAGGCTTGGCTTAGCTGCAGGGCATGGCGCCATGGTGACGCTGTTTTCAGATGACTCACACTCGTGGATGGTGACTATTTTCAGGGTGGAAGGCGGGAGGTGGAGGTGTGTCAGCCGGGCATTTTTCAAGTGATGGAAGTCTCCTTCAGTAAGAGTGTACCTGTGATTGTCAGGAGGGCAACCCAATGACACGAGCCAATGAGGACCCATCACTGTTTAAGAAAAACATAATTTATCTATCTCATAATATGTTTTCATCTATGTTTAAGATGCATCTTGGCCATAAATGATGGACATCAGTAAAAGTTGTTCTTATTATGGTCTATAAAATAATAAGAACAGTCCTTACAGAGGGCCATCAGCTATCTTCAGCAGAACACATGCCTGACCTTCGACCTTTCTCCTGCGTCTTCTTGCCGTGGTCAAAGAGTGCTGCCTCGTTGAAGGACACGCGCCGTCCGGTGGTGCCGGTTGACAGGAAGCGCTCTGTCTCCACGTCGTGGCTGCTGGAGGCTGACACACAGTCCGACTCCTCCACCCTGATGGTGATCTCCACTGTTGGAGCAAAAGGGCCCGCCTGAATGCACATGCCTACTCGCTGAAGACACGCGCACTCACACATGTGCACACACACTTACACACAAATCGCGCACACGCACACAAACACCATAGGCACATATGCATGCAACACACACACACGTGCACCCACACACACTTAAACACACACACACGCACGAACATGCACCACACACACACACACGTGGACCCACACACACTTGAACACACACACACACACACACACACACACACACGCACGAACATGCACCACACACACACATGTGGACCCACACACACTTGAACACACACACACACACACACACACACACACACACAAACATGCACCACATGTACACACACACACACACACACACACACACACACACACACATGCACGTGCACACACACACCACACACACACACACACACACACACACACACATGCACAAACACAGCTGCATTGGACACACTGTGTCTCTTCATTTAAACAGTACAGGATGACATCCATCTTTTAAGTTACATAAGTGAAACACCTACATGAAGTTATGCAAGAGGAATGTTTGTGCTGCTTGAAAGTAATTGAATTTTAATTCCAACTGCTTGGTTCTGCTTCTCTGATTAATTTCTGTTTGATATGAACACATGCATATTGGCTTGCTGTACTAACAGCTTGGGGGGAGGAGCTTGTGATCTATTGTGTATCCCTGTTCATGGTCTGTTGTAGAGTTGCTCCCTGCGTTTAGCGAATTGCTGCAAGCTTGGGCAGTGACTTTTCAATGTTTTACACTTTTGGACAGTTAAGCAGGTAAAAATTAATTAATTAATTAATTAATTAATTAATTAATTAATTAATTAATTAATTAATTCCACACTCTGTGTTGCAGAAATTGGATGCCAAATTGCATGTTGAGAGCTGCTCCAGTTCCACTTGTAATCTCACAACATTTTCATTTTTCCTAACTGAAATTAAAATTACACAACACAAACCACTTTATGCAGATTTTCATTTATACGCACCAGTCTGAAATTACCTCTTGGAGCATAAATCCTAGAGAACTATTTGTTTGACACAGGCAGTAATAATCAATTACCATTCACAGTCACCATTTAGTGATCATTTGTGGTAAAATTGCTCCTTTCAAATGTACTGTTTTGAGGTTTTGCCTTTGGCTTTTCTGCCTTTGGAACGTGGCTTTTTTCAGAGATAACTTATTGTCCCAATGGGAACTGTAACCTGCGGAGAGTAAACAAAGGGAACGGGCCTTTTACCTTGTACAGGCTGAGATTCCTCAACATATGCAGGGCTTGATTTTTCAGGATCATCTCTGCACAAGGAGCACAGGACAGACAGGAAAATACATGAGCTGAAAGGCATGCCCTAGCGACAACCAAATTCCCATCACAAAAACTTTGTTCCTTTGAATTTAGTCGGGAGATTTTTCTTTCATTTTACATTGGGTAGTCTTTTGTACTCTATTTCTGCCATTTGGGTTTGAAACTGCCTTTAACTAAATGAAAAGTAGTAAATTAACAATGAAAGAAAAATTGTACTTGAATTTTAATATTTGCTTCTCACATCAGAGAAAATCGCGAGGGTGATGTGGCCCAGATTCTCTAAGGAACGGGTCTCCAACAGGCAACCTGAGAGCCACCCATAAAGAGTAGCTTGGCAACCTGTCCATTAATAAAGCCAAATATTTCAACGTACACTCCAAACTGCAATGCCCTGGTGGATGACATGCAGTCACGTCTCTCATTAAAGGTAAAGCAATATGTTATTTATTAGCCCTGTGCTTTATAAAAATATGCAAAAATATTTTTTATGATAAATGTTAAAGAATAATAATAGGAAGGGCAGCTTATGGCACTTTTTCTTTTTTTTTCCAAGATTATGCTCATCCTGGAACAGCTTGGCAATGTGTTTATGGTCATATTGTTATAATGTGCTGTAGTAATAAAATTTCTAGTATCTTAAATAATAATAGAATAGAATATATTCTAGAATAATATAATTATTTCTAATATTTTATTATTATTATTATTAATAATACATTTTAAAAATAAGTTGAAACAAGTGACATAAACATCCATCTATCAGAATAAATTTTTTGTTAGACAATAAAATCATGTTTTATGTTTTGTTAGTGGCATGCTCGGTTTGTTTCATGCTAGGCCACACCTAAATAGGCCACGCCTATTTGTCAGGTTTTACAGGTTATTTATGTATACATGACATGACATGATGTGACTGTTTTTTAAGGGTCCCAGGGATTTTTGCTGACACCTCCCCTCAATGTCTTTGATTTTACTGGTCATTCCCCTGCAAAAAAGAGATTAATCATCTCTGCTTTGCTACTATGAATTGTGTTATGTGCATCATTTCTTCGTTCAATACTCTTTTATTTGTGAACAGCCTGTTGGTATGGTGACCAACATGAATACAGCATCCACTGGGTTTATGTGCACCACAATGTCATCTTTGTATTTTGTTTGAAAAGGAACAAACCTTCAGTGTATTCTAACGAAAGGCACAGAAATTACAGGTCCCTGCTGGAACTGCTGAGGTTTGCAGGACAACAGGGATAAATGAGAACAGGTGTGAACTCAGGGTCTCTTTCTCGTGGTTTTCAGAGGTGCAATGATGAGGCAGTGAGGACAAGAGAATGTGGTCGCTTTCATCTAACCTGGAAATACAGCGACCTCCCTCACAGCGACGACGGCAAACGATCAGAGCCACAGACAGCAGGACCAGCGATCCGCCAAGGAAGATGGAGAGGAGTACCAAGAGCAGCACAGAACCATCCTGCTCGCCAGGATCCTGGGGAACGATCTGTGCATGGGAAACATTGGACACATCAGGGGGCGAAGCAGAAGGGCGGTCCCAATAGGAAGTGATGCGATTAGACTGTGAACAATGAAATCATTAAATAAGGAAAATGTATTAACTCATCGTGACCACTTTGTGCTCGGTATGTTTGAATGACAGTGCTGTAATGACTGTGTAACATCTCTCAAAGCACATGGATAATACAATTTCCTAAATACAAGACATTCATTTTATAGCATTTTGACTACTAATATATTGTTCACATTCTGGTTGATTGTAGTCCAGATTTTGAAATACGTATGATATGTATACAATACATTGGACTGCACATTATACACACACACACACACACACACACACACACACACGAAAGGATTTGAGTGACTTTGACAAGAGCCAAGTTGTGATAGCTAGACGACTGGGTCAGAGCAACTCCAAAACTGCAGCTTTTGTTGGTATGTTCCTAGTCTGCAGGGGTCAGGACCTACCAAAAGTGGTCCAAGGATGGAAAATCGGTGATAGGAGCATAGGAGACCAAGGCTCATTCATGCATGTGGGGAGTGAAGGTTGGCCTGTGTAGTCTGATCTGATAGAAAAGGTACTGTAGCTCAGACTGCTGAAAAAGGTAATGCTGATATTGAGTAAAGGGTGTCAGAACAGACAGTGCATTGCAGTTTGTTACGTGTGGGGCTGAGTAGCCGCAGGCTAGTCAGGATGCCCATGCTGGCCCGTTTGCACCGCCAAAAGTACCTACAATGGGCATTTGAGTATCTTTGACATGTGCCACCTATCTAAACATTGTTGCTGACCAAGTACAGTACACCCCTTAATGGGAACAATATTTCCTGATGTCAGTGGCCTCTTTCAGCAGGATAATGTGCCCTGCCACACTACATAAATGATTCAAGAAAGGTTTGAGGAACACAACAATGAGATCATGATGTTGACTTGGTCTTCAAATTCTCCAGATTTCAGTGCAATCGAGCATCTGTGGGATGTGCTGGAAAAAACAAGTCCTTGCAACTTACAGGACTTAAAGAAGGTACTAATGAAGGACTGGTGCCAGTTACCACAGCATGCCTTCAGAGATCTAGTGGAGCCTCGACAGGTCAAGACTGTTTTGGTGGCAAACGGAGGACCCACTCAATATAAGGTGGGTGGTCAGAATGTTATGGCTAATTGCTATGTATGTATGTATGTATGTATGTATACAATATATATAATAATATATATAATATCTACATATATGCATACACAGACACAGATTTATATGTATTACTAATATTATTAATGTTATTCAATTATTTTCCAAATAAGTTATCCAGTTCAATACACTGGATGAAACAGCCAACAAAAGACATGCATCCACAAGCAACAGTTAGCAGAAGAACAATTTAGGGTTGCAGTTGTATTAGAAATGTGTTTGGCCTGTGGGAGAAAACACACAAGCTCTATACACAAGAAAACCAGAGGCAGAAATGATCCAAAGACCCTGGAGGTATAACCCAATAACACTACCTTGGCTTCCACAGTGTCATCTCTTTATGAAGATAGTTTTATTTATTTTTAAATCCACCTATCTATCACATATGCATGAGGGTTGCGGTGATTCGGAACATTTCCAAAAAGGCTAAGATGGGTTAGGGAAAGTTTTACTCTGTGGAACCCATCAGTTCATTATTTCACAAATAATAAATAATATCTGTGTCAAAATCCATTCATACTAAATCCAGTAGAATTTCTCTTGGGGCTTTGAAATAAATACTATAATCTATAAACGTATCGTCCCCATTTACTACATAATTCTATAATTGTATCATCATAAAACTGTCCTTACTTTAATGTAAGGTGTGGGTATTTCTGCAGTGAAATAAGGTGAATGGGGAGAGACACAGGGAATGTCATGTGTGAAATTGTCTGAGTGAAAATGGAGGCAGTGCAGCTTATGTATAAGTGGATGGTGAAGGGCTGTTCCACTTGCAGGGAATATGCCTTTCTCTCATTTTTGAGCTTAGATTTATGATTGCAATTTTTAAAGTCTGTTTTATTCATTTCTAAACTGCTGGTTCTCAGTCAGAAGCCTTCCCTGGGCAGAACGGAGTACACCCTGGACAGCATGCCAACCCATCAGAGGGCACACACACTGTAAGGGTGATTTACGTTATCCAGTCAACCTGATCTGGATGGAAGCTGAAGCACTCAGAGTATATACACACTCGCACGTGCGCACACGCACACACACACACACACACACACACACACACACACACACACACAATGATTTCAACCAGCAGATGCAATCCTGAGTAATTTGTGCACAACTGAGGTGTGAGACCCCAAAACAAACAGAAGTGGGGCTGAGACAAACAGGGGTCCCACCATACCAACATAAACTACAGTGGGCGCCTTCAACATCCACTCATGGAAGGCTACACATCTTCCTCTTACATGAAAAAAAAATTTAAGAGAATTAAAGAGCGTGGATTTGCTACATGTGCAGGTCCTGTTCAACAGTTTAACTGTCAGCCCTCTAACCTTCACAAACAAATCACCAATGCCCATACTCAAACATACTCAAAGAGGCTTTACTTTGCTAGTATGAACATTTGTGTCAGTCAGTGGTATTCCAACTTTTATTTTGAAATTTCTGCCATACATTGTATACCTACTAACAAATTTTTGTTCTTTGAGGAACAATCATTACCTCCAGGTAGCGGCAGTAAAGCACTACAATGTAAAGGCAGGTCAGTATTGTTAATAAACTGCAAACCTGGTATAAAATATTAACATAAGATTTATTCTCCTCATACATTTTACTCGCCTTTCAAAAATTCAAAAATTTTTCCTACCATTCTAATAATGCCTACCATCACTTCCTCCTTATCATCTACAACATAAAATGATGCAGGTTACAAAGTAACATGAATAGTGTAAATGAACTGCTGACTGGAGCAATGGTGTCCAGTACAGCCAGTTAAAGCTTGTCATGACCCTACCACAGCTGTAGTGGGAGATTCTTTGATGGTCAGCATTTTTCCAGTCAACTATTTCCAGCTAACTGTTGAGTAATAGCAGTTACATTATGCCATCTTCAGAGCACGATGACCAGATGTCCATAGCTCATGTCTGAGCTGTGCTCTGGTACATATGACTCAGTATTCTCTTTGAAATATGATCCATAGGCGCCAATCAATCGATATTAACAGACACACTCAATGTGGTTTAACTCGACAAAAGCATGATGGGTACATATTTTGCATTCCTGCCACATTTTTGCAGTTTTACAGATTTTTTACAGTTACAGTTCCCAGGTTTCCAACAGTAAGGAAATTTTCATCTCCTTTCTCCTGACATATTTAATGCAAATGTATTTTGATTCCTCCGATCCACACTCACATTAATGGCACGACAGAACAATAACACGATCCCTTTTCCATTACGATGCATGAAGGCACTCTACAGTGGCTGCTATCCTGGAAGACCTGAAAGCTGCTAAAATAATCTCTGTACATCGGATACTTAGCATTGAGTCAGCCTATGCATTGTCAGGGGAGGGTTTTAAACCTACAGAGCAGTGGGCAGACAGCATACCAAATCCAAGCAAGCTAAAAGAAGCAGTTTAAAAATTACTGACTGCATAGAAACTCAATGCACTCCTAACATTTATTCTAAAAGCATGTACACATGTAAACCTCGCTTGAATTTAATTAGCAAGGCCTAGTTATTTTGGGTTAGCTAGTTAATTTACTGCAAAGATTTTTTTTATTCTTAAAACTGTTCTAACACTGTTTATTGCCTTTCATGTTCTGGCTGTTTTCACTACTCAGAATTTCAATACCGTAACTGTTTTTCTAGTTTCTCAAGTTGCCTGTTGCTGTTGCTATGCTTTCGTTATGTACTTCACCACAACTACATTGGCAAGGATGCTGTATGAAAACAAACAGAACTGTGATGAGCCGATCCATATTGATTTATCATCAAGCAAACCTTCGACTGTGAAATGTAAAACATTGACAGTTATAATTATCGTTTATCAGGAAGTACAAAGCTAACTTGCCAGTTATAAAAATGTGATATGAGTCTGGTCACAGAGCGTACAACAATGCTGCAAGAAATGATTTTCAAATTTCATATCATGGGCTGTTAAATTCAGGTACACTGACAGTTGGAAAATGATATGCACTTGGTAAATTGAAATTACATCTATTACATTTTCATCAAATCCATGTGCATTTCATAAATAAGTTAAGAGAAGGTAAATGAAAACATTACCAATGCCTTCATTTGTATCCAGCAAAGCTGTAAAAATCTCTTGAGTAGGTAAGCATGGCTAATGGAACCAAGGTAAGAGTTCAAATACACTGAGAAATGACAGATGTCCACTGCAGGTGGGAGGCATGTTTGCCTGCCATCTCAGCAGGATGTCTTGGCAAGGTCTCCAAGCAGAGTGCCTCCCAGCGGCTGTATTGTAATGCTCCAGCCTCTTCACAAGAACCAGAATAACACAAATACTGGCTGCTAACACCTCTGCAGCTTCTTCTAAACCTACACTAAAGGTTATGACAGAAATAACTCGACCTCCATTGTAACTAACACAGCATCAAAGAATTTCCTTATGGGGAAGATAATTAAAGTGATCCTTTCCTATACTTGCATTCATTTTCACCTGTAAAGTCACCTACACTGTTTGAACATTAGGTTGCACTTTTCCTGGATTCCCATGCAGACTTTAATGGAAACACACTATGGATCAGTGGTCCCAGGGACAGGAGGATAGCTTACTTACGGTGGTGTTCTCCGTTAGGTTTTTCCATACGGTAGACTCATTGCTCATGGTCCAGGCGAGCGTGAGCGGGTTCTCCTGAGGGAGAAATGAACATGGTAGATGATTGCTGCTCAGCTGCCCCTTCCACTCCTGCAACCCCTCATGTTACAGGTTCACAACATCAGAGGAACACTTGTATCTGCAGCAGCAAAACCTCCAAATCTGGACTGCCTCCCAGTGTCCAGTGGGCAAAGTACATCTGCTTCATCTACATGAACAATGATTGTAAAGGCTTTACGGTAAAACAGAAATGCATACATGCCTTGCTTCTTGCACGCCTGTACAACCTGCTGTTATGGAGCAAGTCAAAAGCAATTATGACCAATTAAATAAAGTGAACAGAGAACAGAGACCAAAACATTTTGCAAAAATGCCAAATGCATCTTAAATGCACTGGCAGAATGCCCCACCCAACCCAACTCCAACAATCCGCCCACTTTTCCTCTTGCCTATCCTGCAAACCTCAGCAGATCCAGCAGGGACCCCTTTCTGCCCACCAGTCAGCAGCTCTGAAGCTCCTGGGGGTGGCGGTCAGCACCTCCTCGCCTTTCCGTTCAGAAGTAATGGCCTAAAACGCTACAGCCTCTCCTCTCGCCTCCCACGCAGTCGTCAGACCCGGCTCCATTTAGCCGACAGCAAGCAGGAGCAGCCGCCCAAACTCTGATGGAAAAAATGCTCCACGATACACCCGTTCACCCCCCCCCACCTCCACCCTCCAGTCTAAACTCTTACCCTGATGGAGGCCCGTGTGCTGTTTCTCTCCCTGCAAAGCAGCAAAAAAAAGATCTGAGGCAGGTACAGACTGCCTGTCCAGCTTGCCTCCTTATGGCTCGGATGCTGTATGCATACAAGCATCACCTAAGCTCTGCAGAGAAACCAGGCTCACTGCACGCTGCAGAGCTTCCATTACCTTATACAATGTCATTGCTCTGCCTGGAATAAGTGGGTTTCTCTTGTGCTAATCTGTTTGTCTGTCCTAGACAAAACTTGTTTGAATTGACAAATGTGGTTGGGCAAATGTGAACATAAGTAAAAACGCACACATTAACGACTGTCTTATTGACATGGGCAACTTGTTAAAACGGTGTATGCAAAAACTCATTAAGTTGTTCCAATTGTTACAAACTTATATAATGGCAAACATTCAATACACACGTGCTGTTTTGCAACAGATACATTGGTGCGTTGAAACAGACAAAGGGATAATGAAAATGGTAGACAAAACACAAACCAACAGAGAACAGGCTGTATTATGTCCAGACACGGTGCTCTTATACACAATGCCAGAGTCATTGTGATAAGAATGTTCATTCAACATATAGCTACCCACCAGGTAACAATAATGTTTTATCTTAATTTTCATCTTGTTCAAATGCAACATGTAATATTTTGTTTTGTACTGCCTCTGGACTCTCAGAGTTTCATCTGTTCTCCACAGCTGAATAATACGCAGGACTGGCTGACGTACAGAACTCAAGAACTTGCACAAAAATCTTGGTTATCTACTTCCCTTTAAAAGAAAAATTAATATAAAGTTTTGGTTTTACAAGGCCTAGAAAATGATTGAACGCATCAGTTTTAACATTGGTGACACAATATCCACTGTTGTTAATATTTTAAGTACAAATATTAATAGTATCCAAAACAGTAACAGTATATGAATAGACTTGTCTGTGCATAGACACTGAAACTTCCACTTCTTGTCTGGCAATATATATTAAATGCCTGTTTATCGTGAGGGTTCAGTTTTCAGCTTTAGTAATTCTTTTCTCACAATTCCTTGCTCCTTTACACAAAATAAATTACAAGTTAGCCTAATATTTAAGCTACCTAACACTCAGTCTGTAGTATTACAATAAATACCAATATTCTTAATTGAAAGGTCAGCTTTATGAATTACTGTTACCTTAATTTACAATAACTGTAGTGATATAATTTTTCCATGTTGTTCTAAGGCATGTCTGCCTTTAGCCTATGCAAATTCCTCAGCTGTCATAAAGTGTAAAAATGTACTTCAAGTGTAGTTAATTTGGCTGGACTGTTAATACAAACATCTACTTGTACTTCATTTTGTATTCATTTGAAATTGTTTTTTATTACGACATTATGGCGGTATGACTAATTAGTTATTAGGTAAAGATATGCAGGCATGCAGAATTACACAAGGGCATGAAATAGGTTAGGCTATATCGTAAACTAAGGACAATACATCATTATTTTGAATAAACGATTATGGGCTTGAAGTATCATCATTTTATATACACGGGAAAAAAACTATTGGATTTTCTATTTGAAACGATATGGTCTACTTTCAATGTAACTGTTATGATGTGATTAGGCTAAGGGGTACAAACTGAGAGTTCCCGTAAACTAAGCGGTATAATTTGAAACAAAACTATGGTGCTATAAGACAAGGAAGGATTTCAGGATGGGTTTCGGTGTCTGTGTGCATAAGCGAATGGAAACATTACCTGTATTGAGTTACTAAAAGGAGCATCTTTAAATATAATCAGTAGAAACTGTCAGGATCACTTGCTGATGTCTTAATCTGTTTTAACTTCCAATTATAGCATGACGTAATGAAGTGACATCACGGTCTGCATTTTGTGAACAGTACTTTAATGTTGCATCCGTCATATCTTTATGCATAAGGATAGATTTATTTTTGCCTTACTACATTTGCATATGTACATTAAAAAAAAACATTTTGAGGCCATATTCTTTTTCGATCATTGTAAACCTTTATTTCTTTTACAGAAAACGCATAACGCTCTACATAAATCAATAAAAGGTTTTTTTTTTCTAATCAGGGAGGTAGTGGGTTACAGTGTTCATAGCACGGCAGAGAACTGAAATTTTGCAGTTGTAATGCCATTATACAGCATACATTTTTTAGTTTTTATTCCGAATCCAATTTTGTAATGTTCACTTCATTTAATAACATTACATATTTACATTGCATACCTACTGTTTCAGACAAATTTTACAGCATGCTCGGTGCCATGTCAAAGTCGTGAAATAGTTTGATGTTATCATCGTAGGCTAAAATTTGGCTATGGCAACTCAGAATCGACTTGTCCTGTATTCTTGTACTAACTGTCCTTTCCCACGCAAACCACATATGTGCCCCATTCTCTCATCGGTTCGATCCTTATTTTAGGCCAGGCATAGTGATGCGGGTCATTATAGGTGCTGAAGATACGACCATTCCTTAACGTCTGTAATTAAACACGTAGACCGTCGTATTTCATGTCACCCCGAAAGCAATGCTATATGGACTGAGGTTATTACTGTGCGTATTTTAGATATTATGCGATGAAGAAATTAATTTAAATGACTTTGTTGCCAGTAAATAATAGCCGCCTTCTGGTGTCGGTACATCATAACATTTCATTTTAAAGTGAATTGGATACGATTTAAATGAACAAATCTGTTCTTCACTTCTCTTTTACTTTCGCCATGGAAATTCCTCCTGACGTTATCACCTGGTCTCAGATGAGGTTTTGGACAGCTCCTGCCCTGTTGGGCTGTACCCACTAACAGCGATCCTGGTACATTACAGCTGTCAGACTGTTTCTGACGTACACCAAAGGATGTGTTAGCGAGGAATGTAGACTACTTTAGTTGTCCAAAAACCCATTTCAAAAGAACTAAAATTTTGCTGCAATACACACTACGGGTAGGAGACCAGTGCATAATCCATATAAAGTAGGGTACTCTTCAGTTTGAAAACGTATTTTTCGATCGGAAGGTTAACGATATTTTGACAAAAATATTATTTAGTTAAAAGCGGACCGTGGTGTATGTTCGTGGTAAAATATAACGGATTTAAATGATTACATGGTTTTGCTACATATAAAAGGGTGATCGAGACCAAATTATAGCCAAAGTGCATTTTAATGATGCTCTTCTCAGAAACCGTTAACAGTGCGTCCAGCATTAAGTCCTTTGTATCGCATCTCATTCGGTGGGAGTGTATTGTTAATATCACCGAACGAATTTTAATACATTAACAATAGACTAACGAACAATAAATACAACAGGAGACCACGATCTTTATGGAGCTGGATAAAATTTGAGGCCAACACTAATGTATATTTACGTTACATTTTTGTGCAACATAAATTCAAACCTCAATATTTTGTCTCTGCCATAGTGCGTTAATGCTCCGGTTGTCGACATTATTCCCAATGGGCAAGACCGCTAAACATAGAATCAGTGCCTGCTTGAAACGAATGCTTTATGGTGAAAACGTGTTAAAATAAAATGCAAATCCAGACACAATAATATAATTGTGGTCACATACTTCGCTGACAAATTAAAACGGCTCGAACAGACAACATGATGCATTTTCAAAGAAATGAGAACTGATGTAAAACTGACCCATGCCAGTACTAGACAGAACATAACCTGAGCGGCAGAAGACTTACCTAATTGTAATTCATGTGGTCCATGCAAGGATATTTAGGCAGAAACCAATGGCGCACAATCTTCCCCGAACAGCTTAATTTTGGTTTAAAAGCTAGACGTATTTATGAATGAAACCGTATGATTTAAGACACACCCACAGCAAGGTCTGGACGTGACGTAAAGCACTGTCACTGTGATCCATGAGATACGCTGAGACGTGACCGTGTGATAGAAAAATCGTTTATTGTTAAGTAGTTATAAAATACATGTATTTTTACGCCTTGACAGATACGGCACAAATGATTTTAAATAAACTATGAACACAATTAGTACTAATTACGTATGTTTTGAAAATGTTAGATGGCTGTGTATTTTTGTACAAATTATACGAATTGTAATTGCCTGTATACTTTAGGAAAACTTTAGTATATAGACTATATATTTATGAAGATAAGATGAGGCTGTACGTTCAAAGAAACAGTTGGCTCATCTAGCCACGTATTTAAATGTTGACCTTTTAATTAGAGCTCTATACATTTTATCATCTTAATTTTGGCACTAAACCCGCTGCAATGCTGTTTAATTTTTCCCAAGGTTGAGTATTGCATATAGTTTCTGTGCCGTAAATTCTTGTTTCAGCGCTTGCTGTGGGATTTGTACCCCGTCGTATTTTATTTCAGTTTTTTATTATAATACGGTTTATTCGGTACATGATATCTACCACGTTATAAAACAGCACAAGTAAATTGTGAAAATCTGTTGAACCTTTATTAAACCGCACACTGTTTCCGTGTATGCGCGCGTTATGCAAATTCAATTTGCGAAATAATTAACCTTGTTTTCATTCTATAGTGTCCCGATGGAATTGTCAGATATATTACATAGCTAACAAGTGAATGGATGCGGTTCACCTCATTCTATTTTAAATACAGTACCTAATATTCCGATATTCTAAAATTACGATCTACAAATTATTAGTGAGATTTCCAACCCATAACGAACTTATTGCATATTCTCTTAGCGCCATCTTCTGGTAATACATTATCAATTTCCGCTAATTACAGTATTGAAAATCAATGGCATATAAATTAACCGTTAAGACAAACACAAACCACAACGGAGTGCATGTTTGCATTTACATGAGTGTGCAGTGCAACCTAATAACGTTCCTCGTCAAATAAATATTATTACACAAAAACATAATCGTTGAGCCTCTTTAACATTCAGATTTATATTATGTGCACATTTTGAATGTTTTCTAAGTCCAAAAATGTTTGACGCTGTTCTGCAGCTGACACACTACAAAGTGATTCGGAGGAAGAAAAAAAAATACTCGGTCCAGGACCTCGCGCCTAGAAGTAATTATTAACTTAAAGTAATTAGAATGTTCTTCCATGAATAATTATTGTAAGAGCCGGAAAACTGCACACGGAAACAAAAACGGCCCATTACTCAATGCTAGAGACTGCAGCACGTGTTGGAAAAAAGTATGTGTTCATGGAGTTCTCTGAATAGTGAAAGATAATATATACGTACAACACCAATGTACTTACGCTATTATTTACTTGGCAATGCAAATTCTATGCATCTAGTGTCACAGTACGCGTGTGTACACTATTTAAATCTCTGAACAGACATTGGAACATACATTTTAGTAAGGTTGTCACACCGGGGAAGGGACACAGAGAAGTTGGATCCGCTTAGCAGAGTGTATTTCACACATGGAGACAAACACGACAAAATCCGAAGGCAAAAGGGAGGTCCAAGGTCATAGGCAGAGAGTCCGAGGAAATCTGGCAAAAGAGACAAAAACGAGGGCTGGGGGAGAAAAAAGGTGACAACAGGTTACGCGGTGAAGAGTGGCAGAACGGACCGGGAAGATCACATCTGACAGGGAGGGGGAGGGTTTTGGAGAAAGAAAGCGCTCAGTACACAGCATTGATTTGCAAGGTCTTGCGCTTAGCGCAGGTCTTTCTGTTTTCCCCGACTGAACTAGCCGCGGCTGGCGATCGCTAGCAAGCGGGCCTGACAAAGGCCAGTGTATAAAATTTAAATGGACATATCTACAACGTGTCAGTTATTCAATGTAAGTTGATTCCTTTATGTGCCTGCAGCTTTAACCCTTTCTTTTCTCCCGCGGAACAAATTATGCATTAAATATACTCGTAAATAACGTTTGTCAAGCAAATTATATTGTATAAAACAAGGAATGAAACAGTATGCGTACCTCTAAAATGTTTGATCAAAAACCTGTAAGATATAGGCCCATCTACACTTTTATTATTATTGTTGTTATTATTATTTTAATTTAAGTTTTTATACTACTTTATTAATCTCAGAGGGAAACTACTAATATGACATAACGTTAATTTAAGGCGCTGTATGATTAAGCCTGAATAAAAACAGCAGTAATAATTATACAATAAATTATGGTTACATATTTATGACATTTGAACACTAGGAACTCATCAATGTGAGAACTTTAGCAAATGCAGTGCTGTGTACCTTTCTTTAAGAGCAACTGTCCTGCGAATCATAGTGCCAAATACATTGCAGTACAAAATGCCGTTCATAAAGGTATGTTGATATGCTCACGGCCACCTTTAAGGGCATTTTGCTACATTTACATTGTGGTTGGCAATATGCAGTATCATGCTTTCTCTGTGTAAGTCAAGAAAAAAATGAAGAAAGGTGTATCTAGACATTTTTAAGATTGCGTCGGTCAGATTTATTTCTTCAAATGAAAAAGCCTTTGGTTTATATTGCAGTTATGTTATAAAGGGATTTATATATGGTACATCAAACTATATGTATCTGGGGTGGTGTTGGTGGGAAGACAGGGGGGACGTTTCACTTTTAAGTGAGACGTGGTTTTGTTGTGGCTTTCATTAAGGGGCATTATGTGCTATATTGTCACGTATGTGTTAAAAGCTCCAGTCTGTCTAACTTTTTTGTGCAGTCAAAACACATCTACAGTTCTGTCACAAACAGATTTTGACAATTGACCCCAGCTGGCAGCCTCAATTGCCCTGTTAAAATTCTCCTGTGCAGTGGTTTGGAGCAGCACTATTTCCATGGACCACCATTAAACCGGAGTAGCCTGGTTGAGAGCAACATCTGTCTCAGCCACATCCTGTTGCATGTATTCACTTTAGAGGTGTCCTCACCTTTATAATTTGCAATGTGCCGTCTGGTTTGCTTTATGAGTAAAAATGGGCGACTTTTCCTTACAGGTAACAATGCTCAGGAGTCCTTCCTGTTAATGAGGAAGTAAAGGTCACTCAATGCTAAATTATACCAATGTGTCAAGTCCCTACTGGGAGACCTTTAACACCCACCAACGCTTGGCATTTACTCTTCATTATCGGCAGCGTAACAAATGTATTTAAAATACATGGCTTTTACTCAGCTGTGTGACAGGCAGCCTTGGCCCAGCACCTGTTTCTGCAGTCACCTCACAGAACTGTGGGTTACTCACAGGTCTGCCTCTCTAGAGGTGCCGTGTCTTTGTGTGGGCACCATTTGGTTGTGGGTTACACAGCAGGTGAGCTCTCTTTCTCAGAGATGCCCTCATGTCAGCCCGCTTCTCAGGCTCTCGAGGCCGACCCAGAGAAGGCCCAGTCTGGGCACGGGCATGATTCTGTGTGGGAATCTTTTGGGTGGAGGTAGGTATGAGCACTGGGTCTGGTAAGGCAGTTTAGAAGCAGGAGAGCAGTACAGAGCAGCTCTTAGCTCTACACTGCTATATGTCTATCATCAAAGACTTACAGTTTTGTCTTTGGTAGAAGCTGATATGTAACCATGTAGTAAGAACAACACTAGCATAACAACAATGTTGCACTCGCTTTCATTTGACTTTGTATACAGTAAATCATTTCTTATGTAGGTGGTTAAATCTGTTCTTTATTTTTCCTACTGTCTGTTCCACAGTTATGACTAGCTATGACTGCCCACTTGGCTATGTTCTCTGCCTAGACCAGCATATGAATAAATGACTTTGGAATAGGCCCGTCTTTTTCATATTATTTACTCCATCTTGTGCACAGCTTCTGAACATAAGTATATGTACGCAGCCTGGTGCTGTCTATGATGAATAGGCTACATGCAATTCAGTGTTTACAAATGTCCCCTTTTGCTGGCTGATCATTATTATGTAGAAGACCAATTTAGCCTAGGTGTAAATTTGAATTGACAGTAAAGTACTTGTCACCACTGAAGACATGTGGTAACTAAACAAAGAGCTGTCATGCTAAAGTATAGTTCTCGCTTGACATTTAGCTTTCTATTTATAACTGAGTAATTTTTTTTTTTTTTTTTTGCTGCACGTCAACACAATCAACACCCGATTTAATTTGCTGTAGTACTGATTTGTGACAGAAGATGTCAGTGACGAGTCTCTTTTACTCTGTCAAACGATGGTGACGGTTGAAAATGAGTTTAGAGTTGACATTTTTGCAATGATCGATGGCCTTAAATAAGTGACATTTCGTTTAATTGATTTTTATAAAGCATTGTTGCATAATGAAAGCCACACAGTAGAATGCAGCAGTGTTTTGCTATAACAGGTTTTAGTGATTTGGTCTGTCCTCAGGCATGGGTGTTGCAGCCCTGTTCTTTGGGTTTTCAGTGACCTCAGGTTCTTTGTGTTGCTGCCAGGAAAACTGTTCATTGAGTGCAACGCAAAGAGGAAACACTAAGATTGTATAACTATAGGTTATATCCTAAATTACTTTTAAGGGGTATAATCATAGGCTGCTGTGGGGTTTGCATGTCAGAAACCTGGCAACATATACAAGTGTTGTGCTCTGACTGTAGTAGGAAACTTAAGTACTCTTCACCATGTGTTGTTTTTACTTAGACAAAAACAAACAATTTTCAGTGCTGGAAGTTTGTAACCAATAGGACTTTTATGTTTTTTTTTTTTCTGCAAGTGAATGAGAGCTTATATTTATAGTAAAAGACAGAGTTGTTTTGCTTCAGAGGTGTTTTCTCGTGTTAAAGTACTAAACCCAATAATTTAGGGGTCTTGGCACATCCCCTGAAAGAACGTCTTTTTTTAGTCTCAACATAATGTTCTTCTGCCAAAGGTGTACTGACTCTTTCCAAATGCCATTCACTAGAATGGGAAAAAATCATCTTACTTAAAAAGCAGAAAAAAGCCATTTCATATGTATGGTAATTTATTTTCTACAGAATGTATTTCATTCACAATTACAAGAACAGTTTTTTCCATTAACATGGGATACTACTGAAAGCACACATATTCTGCCATCTTCCACATATTTGCCAGTCCTCTCCTAGCATTGACCCTGGAGCCAAGACCAGAGGATCTCCAAGCAAAACTGAAAGACTTGAGATAAAGAACACATCACTCCTCTGCTCTTCAGCCTTCTGTCATTTTATCATTGTGTCAGCTTATTTTTGTACATATATATACAGGTTAAAGTACAGAATGTACATATGTACAACAGTAGTGTGTTTGTATATACATACACATATATATATATATATATATATATATATATACATGTATGTATGTATATATGTAAGGGTAGTTGCAAGAGTGAAAGGGAAGGTTTACAGGATGGTAGTGAGACCAGCTATGTTGTATGGGCTGGAGACAGTGGCACTGA
>JABJVR010024356.1:0-13314 GCA_025773905.1 Chitala chitala
CACAAGTCTCATTCCCACCCCCCTCAGACTTCCTCCTCCTGCTCCCACCTCCTGGTGCCGACGTGATGCATGAGTGACCCCACCAAAAGTGCAGCAGCCCTCCTTTGTGGGTCTCGCTCAAAGGGAACAGCAGTAAGCACAGTGGTAATGACCGCCTTTAGGGCGACTCCTCCGTGTCGGGTGACTTTTTGTCCAGTTCTGTCTCCGTTTTGTATTCCCTCCTTAACCCCGTTGATTTGTTTTGCCACTTGTGTTTCCCTGCTTCTAGGCAGGAGCAAATGCTTTTTTTGGAGGTCGCTATCAGGACAACAACCCCTGTGCTCACCTGGCCCAGTGCTGGTGTAGAAGGTCAGATGTCTAGGTCATGGACGTGTTTATGTTCAAAAAGCCTTTGTGATGCACAGAGCTTTGTTGTGACGTGTCTGTCCTGCCCGCTTAAGCCCAAAGGGAGGAACACACCTTCGGGGACTCCCTCTTGGGATGTGGAAAATTCCGGCCTCATTTTTGGCGCTACCCTCAGTGCGTCCCTGGTGTTGTTTTTTTTTTTTTTTTTTTTTTTTTTTTCCAGGCGTCAAACTGCGTCTTGCTTGCAGATAAAGCACCCTTTTTAATACGTGACCTCGATTCGTTCAACCACCACTCCCCTCTACCAGCCACCACTGCCCCCCCCCCCCATCCACCCACCCAGTGGGTGCAGTGCTTGTCATGCAAAACGAGATGCTCAGGCAGGAGGGCCTTTCAGGGCAGCCATTGTCTCAGCTGTCTGGGCCTCTCAGCCGTTACGGCAGCAGCCACTCAGAGGTAGCCGGCGCAGGTCTGTGCGTCGAGAGGCAGACTAGGCACTCAGCTTGCCTTCCCTTCAGAGCGTACGCTAAAGGAACAGGGCTTACAGGACTACTGTCAGTGAACTGCTCTGCCTCGATGTGACCTGGCCTAGGTGAGTGGTATCATCTTTGGATGTTTGAGCATGTAGATTCTGGAAATACAGCTGGCTATAAAGTAAGGAACCATAGTGGCTGTAAATTAGAGGAGGCACTCCTGTTTTCTGAAGGAGCCATATTGAGGCCATGTTGCTTCTTGCTCTGACCTCGAGACTGCTGCTGCTGATGATGATGATGATGATACCACAAAAAAATTTTGAAATGGCAAAACTAAACCTTTTGGTACCTGTAAAGAAAATGAAGACTGGAGGTTGAGGTGGTACACATGCTCTAATGCAAAAACATGCACTTGAGTGCATGTATGCTGCCAAATGGGAATACCCCGTGCTGGTACATCCCCATGACCCGCCACCCCCACCTGGTCCCGGCGAGACATACTGCCGCCCCATCGCCAGCAGAAGGCGTGCATCTGGATGCAGTGAGCCTGGATTAGAGAGCGAGATGGCGGTGACCTAGATTTCTCGTCAGCTGTGAGGTGATTCGGGAAGGCGCTGCGGCCCTGCCGGGTAGTTTTATTTTTGGGGCAGCTTCATTTTTTATTCATGGGCGGGGGCTGAGGCTGAAACACGTGTATGGACGCCTTGCCGCCGTGCTTGCATTGTTGCGGTGCCGTTTTTTTGGAACGTGGTGCCCTACATGGCTGTGCGGAAATGCAGGTTGGGCAGCTGAGCTGACGGCCACAGAGAGGGGCAGAACCAAAAGCGTTAATCATCTGATAGTTCATAATGCTTCAGATCACTTTTTATGGATTGTGGAGAACTGAGGGCAGCAGGAGTTAAAGTTCAAAAGCTAGATGCTTTTTAAGATACTGGGTTTTTGTCTAATAGGTTGCAGGTTCAAGTCTCAGTAATTAGAAACTGTTGTAATATACAGAAGAATAGTTGTGCTAAATTGCATCAACAAGCAATTATCCTCCTCTGTAACTTCACAAAGTGTAAAAATGTAAGACATTTAAGCTGCTTTTGGATAAAAATACATTTTGAGAGCAACTTTACAATGAAGAAATGTAAGGTACTGGCAGAGAGATTCTGAAATTCAGCATTTTTTCCTTTATAATTAAATTGATCTGTTTGTAAATTTATAGGTTTTTTTTAAAAAAAAAAAAAAAAAAAAAAAAAAAAACTCCTTGTTTTTTAAATTTATCCCTTACATCTGTGTACATGTGGAACAGCACCCAGAGTAACAATTGCTGCAAGAGAGAAGGTTTACATAGTTGTGAAGTAAAACAAGCGGAAAAACTTGAACCAGAGATGAACCTTGTCCTGAAAGGACCCCCAGCTAGCAGGGCAGTTTGCCCATAGGTTTGCCTGTGTAAAAAATGGAGGGTGGTCTTTTGTGTGAATGTATTAGACTATACATCAGTTCCTATTTCCTGAAGACAAAAGTTTTCCAGATGTGGATCTAATCGGCAAATAATTGTTTGTTGAAAATGGACACACTGCAGTGTTTCATATAGAGAGTGGTACTGAAGATAATCTGTATGTATGTGCATTTACCTGCATTTGAGAGGGAGTGACTTTGAAGCTGGCTGACAGAATCAGTGCCAGAGTCAATGTCCTATCATGTTGCAGTAAACAGGGTTAGTATAAAACCTTGTATACAGCAGTTCAGACCAATACAATTATGTAATAGTCCACCCTATAGACATTGTGATTCAGATGAGCTGAAGTATTGTCAGACAGAGTATTTGAACCGGCAATATTTTGGTTTTTTACTTCCATATAACAATAACAGTAGCATTTCTATTGTGTTGTCCATTTACAACATGCCTGTTGTACAGCACTGATAGTTGACAAAGCCATGTCTGAAAGTCATTCATACAAAATGTCAGAGTTGTAAGAATTATGTATAAATTTTTTAAACAAGACTCTCAAATATACTGTCCATTTAATTTGTTTCCCTTCTTTTCCTTCTTCAATTAAACATAGGTATCCAGCCAACTGGTCAAAGTAAATGCAACCTGGAAGATGTCCAAAAGGCCATGGAAGACTATGAAGTGGCACAGTCTTTTTAATATGACTAGTGACTGTCAGTGAGCAGGCCGGACTCAAAACGCCACCAGGCAAACATTCCGGTCATTTCCCATTATATACCCCCCCTTCCCTCTCTCTCTCACACACACACACACACCCCAAGTGTTCTTCCATTACCATGGCCAGCAAGAGAAAGTCTACTATCCCTTGCATGATTCCTGCAAAAACTGTAAATGTGTTGGACAGCCATGGGAGTGGCTCACCAAGTTCACATTTGATTGTCAAGGATAGTAGTGTCAACTTGTCCACAGAGGAGGTTACCACAATCGTACAGGAATCAAGAGAGGAAAACAGTCTGTCCAGTTCAGAGAGGAGTGACCTACAGAGGGGGGTTGACAGTTATGGCTGCCAGCCATGCCGTTTTGAGTCTCGTGACCTCAATCTCTTCCTGGACCATGTGTACACAAGTCACCCGGACTTCCGGGCTGAACCCAGTTTTCACTGTATTGACTGTGGAGTTACCACTAGGAAGTTCGAGGGCCTGGCTCTGCACAATGCCCGTACCCACCCTAGCACCGCAGCCACCACTCTGCAGGTCAGGAAACGAGACTGGAGGATAACAGTGGAACAGAGTGTAGTCCCAGGAGGATGCTCAATGGAATCTGAAATTTCCATCACCAAGACTCCAATCATGGGGAGGCTGAAAGGCAAGAGTGAATCCAAGAGAATTATGATGTCCCACATCCCAGATGAGCTGGGCCCAGCAACTGGCAATGAGGCAGAAGCCAAAGACCCCCCTGCAGCAGTTCACCTGGTGCCCATTGTGAATAACACAGCTGCAAAAAAGAATATGGTTCCATCTGCTGTGCCAATTGTAAATGGCGGTTCTGTGTTGCCCATCATGAAGGTTCAAGGTGGGCAGGTGGCTCAGAACAGAACACATTTCCAGCAGTCAACACCTGCAGCAGTTTCTTCTTTGCCATCATCTTCAGACTCTAGCTCCAAAAATCTTCCAAAGGTGCTGATCCCACTCTGCAGCATCCCAACTTATGATGCAGCTATGGACACAAGTAGTTTCCTCAAGACCTCGTTCAGCAAGTTTCCATATCCAACTAAGGCTGAGCTCTGTTACCTTACGGTGGTCACTAACTATCCCGAAGAGCAGATTAAAATCTGGTTCACAGCACAGCGACTCAAGCAAGGGATAAGTTGGTCACCAGAAGAGATCGAGGACTCCCGCAGAAAGATGTTTAGCACTGTCATCCAGCCTCCATCCACTGTACCCAGCAACTCTCGCCAGCTGTCCCAGTCACACCATCGCTCTTCCCACAACAGCCAGCGACCTGCACAGACAACCATCACTGTTGTATCTGCTACATCAACCCCAAGTGGCATAGCACATGGCGTACAAGGAAATTTAAAGGGGAAAAGTGGGGTCATAATTTCCCAGCCAGCAGCATCTAATGGGACTCATGTCTGTGGTGGTCCCAACACATTGGCAGTCACACCTAAGCCCAACACAGGAGCTGGACCACAGATGCAGGTGAAGCCAGCTGCTGCATTGGTTGCTGACAAAGGACTGGGCACCATAGCTGGTGTGGCTGGAAGTAGCAGTGGTAGTTTGGCCATAAGTAGCAGCAACCGCACCAGCAGTATCATTAGTAACACAGCAAGCAGTAACTCTAGTTCTAATAGTGCCAGTACATTCAGTACTCGACCCAGTATCGTCACCACTACAAGCAAAACTAATTGTAATACCCACAAAATCAGTAATACTTGTGGTGATGGGAAAGTAATGGACCTGTCTATGCTTTTCCCTGGTGGCAGCCACAACTCTCGCATGATCCCTAGTAGTTTCCTGGACCCAAGCTTCTACAAGAGCAAAAAGTCACAGGAGCAGCTTGGTACTCTTAAACAGAGCTTTATACGTAGCCAGTTCCCTGAGCAGGAAGAGGTGGAGCGGCTCACCCAGATCACTGGTCTCACGGTTCGGGAGGTTCGCAAGTGGTTCAGTGACCGCCGCTACCATAACCGCAACCTGAAAGGACTTCGCTCCAATGAATCGGGCGTCCTCAACAAGGGTTGTGTACCAGACTTTGCTGATGGCCTTAACTTGGTGGAAAACCCAAAGACTTTCCAGTCCTCGCTCAGCCCCCCTCAACCTCTCCAACAAGAACAGGTGCCTTCATTGTCCACCCAACCTCGTCTGACTCAGACCCAAGATTGCAGTACCATTCATGACAAGGAGAGGGAGTCACAGGAACTTTCTATTCAGGATGGCAGCTTTGTTCTGGATCCCCTACTGTCTGTAGAGGACCTGGAGCAGCTGCAGGCCAAGACCAAGATGACAAGGCAGGGGATTGATGGTTGGATCTTGGACCAACAAAAGAAAATCATGAGGAAAATGGAGAAAGCACCCAAAGACAATAATGTGGAGGAGGGGAAAGACAATAAAGATGAGTTTGTAACCAAGGGGGAGGAAGGTTGCAAAGCACAGGACCATTCACCAGGGAAGCACACTGAAGAAGAAGAGTTCACTGAAAATGGACCAGGCACTAAACCCAAGATAAATACCATAAAAATAAATCTAAAGATGCTCAAGGTGACTGATTCTAGTGTTAAGAAGGAGCTAGACGATGGCCAGTTGGAACAAGAGCACCAGACTTTCAAGACACCATCCCAAACCCCATCTCCATCTGCTGTTATCCCCTCCCGAAGCAAGAAGACCCCAGAGCAGATGCACATGCTGAAGCAGTTATTTGCTCGCACCCAGTGGCCAGGAAGTGAGCAGTACGACCAGCTGGTAGCTCTCACTGGGCTTCCCAGATCGGAGGTGGTTCGCTGGTTTGGGGACAGTCGTTATGTGTATAAGAATGGCCAACTGAAATGGTTGGAAGCCTATCAGCGTGCCATGCAAGAGGAAGAGGATGATGAGGAGGTGCTGAACAAATGCATAAACACTATGAACAATGATTCACGGGCAGCAAGGACCCTGTCCGGCACTCAGAGGACAGAGGACCAGGAGACGGGAAGCGGGGAAGAGCCTACGCACCCTGGATTTAGCGCATCTAAATCTCTGGCTACTGATGTTACACAAGCATCCAAGCAGATGGGTGAGATGGCCAAGGAGGTATTCTCAGAGCAATGGAACAGTCTGGACGCAGATGAGGAAAGCGCTGCAGTGACCAAAACTCAGTCTCGTGTGCACAATCCATGCCCGGCTTTTTCAGGTATGTTTTCTACTAGTTGTTTTTTCCCCAGATGACAAATATATTGTAGGGGAGCAAGTAGCCTCTAATTAAAGCAATAACATTGGGTCTCTGATTTAAAGGATCTAGCCTAAATGATTGTTTAGAAGTCTTTTTTTTAATTATTTTTGTTTCAGAATATTACAGTAAACTTAATCATTTAATTGTGGAAATACACTAATTAATAGTATGGATGAATTGTTTTGAAAGCAAGATATAGTATCTTTATTATTTAAGGCAAGGTGCACGATTTGGAAATATCCATACTATGTTGCAATGATTGTCCTTGTTGAAATATACCCAGTCGCTGATTGTTGTCCAGACATCTCCCAATGTTTTTTTTGCCAGTTTTTGCCAGCATAAACAAATCAGAGTTGGTTTGCCTCTAACGATGTGTCATCACTGTCCCATATGCCTTTATTTTCATGATACTTAGTCTGATAAAACAACAAGTGCCTGAACTGGAAAGTGGAACTTCATCTCTTAATTCAAATGTATATTATTTACAAATGTTTTATTGTAGATAAAATAAAAATGTATTATTTTTTTTCTTTTCCAAAAACAGAGGGAAAATTGGGCAGAACAATTTTCCAGACAGGTTGCATGTATTGTAGTAATTCAGCAATGTGGAGTAAAGATACTGTGGCTATCTCAGTAGTAGACGGGTGAAAATATCTTATAAAGCTAGACCTGATCTAATGTGATGCAATGCTCTCTAAGAATCTATGGGTTTAGTATATATACTTGTTAAAGGAAGAGTACAGTCCAGGGTAAGATGGGTAAATTGCTGTTCCACACATGCAATGTTGTACCTTTCCTATATTTCAGGATCAGAATGAGAAAAGAGGCACAAACATCAAGGTTACCTTGCTTGGTGTTGCAACTAGGGCTTTGTGCAAGTTGAAAGCTAAGCCGGCCAGTTATGAACACAGACATGGCTGCAGGATGATTGATGAACACCAAAATTAAACCCAACCTCTGCTCCCTGCTGTCTTAACAAAAAAAGAATGAAAATGAAAAGGTAAAGAAGGAACAGACCCACACGCTTGGAAGACATTTATGAGGGTCTTTTCTTGTCCTGAGACTGCCTAGGCAAAAGAGAAGAGGGTGCATGGAGCAGACTGTGAAAGAGCAGGGAGGAGGAGGGGCCCCAAAAGCTATGGGACACCCTGAGGACAGGCAGCAGGACACGCCGAGGAAAAGCTGCGGGACACACCAAGGAAATGCAGCGGGACACACCGAGGAAAGGCAGCAAGCCAAAAGCGGCTGATGGGACTACCATAAGGACAGGCTAGTAAGGCAGAGTGCACAGGGGAAGAGGGTTTTATATGCTGGACGATGGGGAAGAAAACCTGAAGATGTCTTTTTTTTTTTTTTTTTTTTTTAAGAACCAATACATAAGCACAGTATTTTTTTTTTTTTTTTTTTTTTTACATAAAAAAATATATGTAAGTCCAGATCTGATTGCATTGTTTTGATAATTTGCCTTAGCACATTCATAAGGTGGGTTTCAGTGAAGTGAGTGCGCATCGCAGTACACCCAGAGATGTTTCGCTACAGTAAACTCTCATTAACCCAGAGGGTGAAAAGTAATAACCTTGAAGATTTGTAGATGATAAACTTTGAGATGAATGCGATGAAGTACACTGCTTTGAATCTGCACACTGAGCACTAGGAAGTCTGACACTAATGTTACGCATTTTAAATCATGTGCATTGAGTTCTCGTGATCTTGTATATTTCAGTCAAGACAAATGTAAAACAACCCTATAAACAAGTCTCTGTTCTGCTATTTAATGGTGCTATAGTTGAGAGAGTACGTATACACACACACACACACACACACACACACACACACACACGTTTTTCTCCAAAATTTAAAGTATTGAACTCTACCTACAGGAAAAGAAACCATTTAATTATCCAGACAGCAATTCACCAAAGCACCCACTAACTGATGATGGCTCTAAGTGAATTTGGACAGTGGCCCACAATGTGCAGCTTAATCATGTTTACTGGAGACAAAATCTTACAAATATGCATTTGTGAAAATGGTGCTTCATTCTGAATAGCTGCTACATAATTTGAAAGGAATTAAGATGCTCACCACTAAGCAAAAATGACATCAGTAAACATTAATGGAACATTAACTCATTAGCAAAAAAATAATTTGCATAATTAAGAAGGGTATTTCTGGACTCTTAATATGGTTATAGGGACTGTGAAAGACAATTTTAACACAATGCAGGTCTGCGGTTCTCTATACTATATTTTTACCTTTTTGAATATTTCCAGAATAAATGGAATAAATCAAAAGATAAGTGTTTTATTCCTTCAGAGAAAATTATACTCAGTTGGGGGGAAAGAAGACAAAAGTTCCTATAAATTTTACCAGAAAAAAATACTGCACTGTTCTGCAGTATCGAATTGGACCTGTTTTCATTTCAAACCAGACTGAAGTCTAATGTCTACAGTGACCGTCACATGTGCTAGTTTTCTTTAACACCTGTACGATTTATATGTTCAGTTTTTATACAAACAGCTGTCCTGAACACACAAAAATATGAACACACACGAGTGCTACTTTAATTAACCAGACTTCACTGGCATTTTCAGAACTACGGCACAAATTCATGCACTCGTTGTCCGAAAGTGCTTTCTCAGTCAAGGCTCACATAGCATCTGAAGCGTAACCTAGGCAACACAACAGGTGAAGCAAGGTACACCTTGGACGTGTTGCCAGCCCAAGCACAAGGCTAATTCTAACACGTGGCTCTGCATTGTGGGAGAAAACCCACGCAGGAATGGGGAGAACACGCATGAAGGGACACAGCTGAGCCCATATGAACGCCACAAGCCTGGAGGTGAGAGGCGCAAGCCTCCATCTCCCCTCAGATTTGCTAAATAATGGATTCAGTTTATTTGCTGGAGAGACTGGAGCAAAGACACGCATTTCCCATGAGAAACTGTCTTTGAGAATCCTGACTCAAGATTAAATGGTCATATTTTTGTTAGTTGTTATAAAGTGGATAGCAGAAAGGCTTTATCCAGCAAAACCAGAGCTGTAAATTACTTTGCTCAGAGTATAACAAAGCAAACTTCACATCGGTGACAGTCCAACAGGACTTTCTTACAAAGGTGCACAGACCCTCGCTGTGCAAGACCAGCAATCAGGAAAATAGATAAGTGTAACCCATTTTCTTTAAAAGTATTTAGTTCATTTACAATGCAAACACTCACCATGTTCTCTCCACGCTGCCCCCCCAGTCAAGCCCACTGCCCAGGCCACATCCCTACCTCTGGGTAAACCCTGAAATATGAACACACACATCCTACTTTAAACAGGCAGCGCAGACCACCCACTGTCAGTCCCAGAACAGTCTCTACTGTATTCCTCAACAATGTGTGCTGCTCTTGGCAAAGGCCTGTGTTGCTGGCATGGCTGGCCGCAGCCTTGAAGCGCGCTTGGGGCCAAGGCGGGGAACGCTCAACCGCGAGTATGTGTGCAGCAGCAGCAGCAGTGTTTCTGTGGCGGAGACACACGAACAGGCCAAGTGGGAGCTGCCTGTCTACTGCTTTTTATTAAACCTGTAAGAGACCTGCCATGCTTTGAAACACAAAAGGTTTCATCATTTCATTTACCAAGGTTCTGCAACTAGACTTTGGGAAACATAACGGGCAGAAAAGAATGGAGAATTCGTTTGACATTGCTTATGGGATGTAAAAAAATGTTTGGATTTATTTACAATGCTTTTATTCAGGTGCTACTGTGTGTGTGTGTGTGTGTGTGTGTGTGTGTGTGTGTGTGTGTGTGTGTGTAAGTTAAAACTGCATGAATATCACACAAATCAAATCAACTTTATAAAAAATGATTTTATACACACTAACTTTTGTTGGAAAATTGATTCTGCATTTGACCATCAAAAATTATATTCATACACTTGGAATAACTGCATAAAAATATATATTACAGTAGAAAACTGGTTAATTGACATAGACATTTTTCAGAATTCTGCATTCATTGTCAGGGTTTCAAAGATATAAAAACCTTTATTTAAACATCATTTTAACAGTGGATTGAACACACAATGCACATAGTGGCTGTCCCTGTCTGCTCACAGTCCGCCTCTAAGTGATGAGTCACAAGTCTTGCAAGATGACCGGTCTTGGTCAGCTCTGCCTGGCACCAGACCTGTTTTTTTATTATCTGCGGTTTATGATGACACCTGCTGGCAGGAAGTAGACAATAGAATTAAAGAATTAAAACGGCAAATAGCCACTGCGGGCTCGCGCGCGCGCGTGTGTGTGTGTGTGTGTGTGTGTGTGTGTGTGTGTGTGTGTTTGTGTGTGTGTGTCCTCTTTCAGAAATCCTCAGTCAGAAATTGGCAGGCGAACCAATGAATAAAGTCAACATGCAAATATGTCCCCTTTTTTGTGACAGTAAACAAAGATCAGAATTTCATCTGAACTTGACACAACACCTTCCAGTACCCTGTGCCCAGTTCTTCTTACACCAAAAATACAATTTGGTTTAAAAAATATATATATTTTGAACAACACAGTTTGCTCTGAATAGTATCCCCGCAACCTCTGTAATTTTTCCTCTATATGGTGCCTTTGATCAAGACTAAGAATTAAATTTTTGGGACCGTTTTTGGTCCTGAAGCCACCTCCACATCCCACATATCCTTAACCCCCCCCCCACTTCGAACAATAAAACAATTCCCAAGGCAGACTTGATTCTCAGCAGGTGTACAGGGGCATATGTAAAGCCTCCATCCTGCAGAAGCGGAGTATTAAAGATATGAAACACAGAACTCAATACTTAAAACTGATTTTCTAACAAATGAGAAAGGCAGAAAAGAACACGACACTCTAACTTGAAATGGTCATCAAAACTATAAACATTAAGAAAAAAGGAATTTTAACAATATGAATTTGTCAACAGTTTGAAATGCATATCAAAAGTGGCAGCTCTTTTGTAAGCTTTCATGCTTGAGCAGGACAGAAACAGCCCTCAAAGGAACATGCACACGAAGGGCTTTGGTGCATTTCTCCTTCCCAAAATCTTCATATGTTACACATCGCTCAAGCCCTGTTTCCGGGGAGACAGAGGAGATGGGAAAGTAGAGCTGCCCAGAAGGTGGGCCCGGGTGCTGACGTTTCCGTAGAAACGAGCACTTCCAGCAGACAGCAGTAGTGTGGCTGGCAGGAGGCACCTGTGTGCAGTCTCAGACTCCAGGCACCATTGTCCTGAGTCAACCTGGGCGGGGCGCTTAAAAAAATCACACAAAACAGAACAACGACAGGGGTGGGGAACAGTGTTCTCTGCTTCCCATTAAAACCTTTCCAGGCTGATCAACCATAACTTGCATATTCAATTTCGTTCACAAAGACTGGGTCTGCTTTTTCTGCCGTATCATGCATGGTGAAGACGGCGTGATGAAACCGTGCCCCCCCTATCCTGCCCACCTCATACACTAATTGTGATGCGGAATGTGCTGCGGTTCCGCGCTCTGGAACAAAGCATGTTTCTAGTCCCTGTTGGTCCACCTGACGTTAGAATGATGTCACATTGTTCATCTGTGTATGCATACACCTGCAGCACAAGTACAGACCAAGTCAGACATGGGTTATGTTGTGATAAAAATGCACCCTTAGCTGACTGCTGTTTGAGAAATGTTAATGATGTTTAATTGGCTCTTACTTGATTTGTATGGACCATACTGAAATTTACCTGCAAAAATGCAGACATTAATGCTCAAGGACAAGAAACTTTATTTGCTTCAAAATACTCTTTGCCAAAATACAAACACAGATAAGGCATGCATTAACACTTAATGCAGATCTGACAGAATTTATGCAGAAATGTAAACTTAGTTTTAGCTCCACAACTAGGCAATTTAATCTTCACTTTTCTCTCATTTTTATTTTTCTCATTCAGGCATATGGGTTAATGAAAAGATTCAACAACATGAAAAGATTCGGCAACAAACACAGAAAGCAATAAAACCAGTTTATTAAAGAACAGAATCAACTGCACAGAGGAAAACACAATACAGTCAGTAGTCTTCAACTCAAAAATGGAAATGAAAACTCCTGCTTTTTGCTAAATGTAAAAATGTAACTGAAGTTTGTACATATTTAAGCACCTTGCTGAGTTGGCAAAATAACTTTTTACTAGTCTTTACTATTGTTACTATTCTTTGGTCCCTCTCCATTTCTCTCTCTCTCGCTCTCTCTTTCACACACACACACACACACACACACACACACACACACACACACACACACACTACCCCTTTGAGGAAGGTGAGAAGTGAGAACCCAGTTCTCTTTTCGCCAGATGGAGCCCTCCCCCTGCTCCATCACAAACGCACACGACCACGCCTCCTTCCCGGGGCGTCCACATGGTCCATGGATACCTCCTGAGGTGGGGTAGCAACCAGGGAGGCCTCCCGCCCGCGGTAACGTGAGCCCTGTCCGGGTGCGCTGGTCAGAGGCGACAAGGCAGTCGGGACAGATGAGGCCGGGGAACCCAGTCCAGAAGCGGTCGCCTCAACAAAGTCATGCTATAAGGGACGGGACAGACAGGGCACACGTGCTCAGGTCGCCACACTGCGATTATTATTTTGATACCGACACAAAATGATGATCGTTAAACCAAATTATGGTATGAGCTTAAAGGTCAAGTAACCTTGGTGACAGACATGTCCTAAAACTGCTGTTTTTATTTCTCCTTCTCATACCACTTACACTTACTGCACAGACACGAGAACAGGGAACATGTAAGTCGGGATATGATCCACCATCTGCTGTTAGTTCCTGACATTTGCTAACAAGTGAGAACAGCACTCCTTTATCTTCTAGGTGTTGTCAGTGAATACGCCCAATTCGTAGTCTCTGCTGCCAGCTCTAGTTTACTAACCACTGCAGTTTTGGATTGACAGGAATTTACTGAGTGTGTAGAGACAGAATCAGGTACAAGGATGCCGGATGCTTACACGAATGCTGAAGATGTCCACATGAACGAGCAGGGATGCTAGCTCTATATCTTCACTGTAGCTGTTCTTCAGGGGGACAGACCTGTAACCTGCATGTGCACATACGAACACACACACACACACACACACACACACACACACACACACAC
>JABJVR010024356.1:13414-37199 GCA_025773905.1 Chitala chitala
GGGGACAGACCTGTAACCTGCATGTGCACATACGAACACACACACACACACACACACACACACACACACACACACACACACTAAGTCAAGCTGCAACACATAAAACCTGCTATTACAAGAACAGATCTTGTGCATCATATGTAATGAATATGAGTAATTAAATACCAGATTTTTGCCTAACAAGCTATATCTACATGAAACCCTTAATGTGAAATGTAGAATTCAAGAAAAATCCATCCATCCAAATATTTTAAACGTTTAAGTGCGTTACATGGAACATATTTGCATATTGTCAATTTTCTCCGTATTGCCAGTACATGTACTAGCCCAGACGGAACCAGAACCAGAAAAACCAATTCCTACCAGTCCTCAGGCCAGTGACAGGGAAGGTCGCCTGGGCAAGAAAGTTCTGGTCACTGAATATGTCAATATCGTAGACCACGAATCGCAAGAAGGCAAACTCCGTGTTATAGACTGTGAAGCAGAATGGCTTGCTGGACCAGGTTGGATTCAGACCGTTGTCCACTGTGTGGAGGGAGGCAGCAGAACATGTATTAAAATAAATAAAAGCCAAACACAGAGAGGTGGGTAAGAAATAAGTTCAGTGTTTCTACCAAAATAACTGCACCTGTAACCCAGACTTCACTTTCAATACAAAAAGGGTGTAATTTGTACATTTAATGACACACCTCAGGCAGCTTGTTTTCATTAGCATATGATAAGCAGGTTAGAAACACAATTATGTCACCATTACACCTAAAAGGAGTTCTATATTTTCAATGTACTGGCAACTGTATGTTTTTGTAATGAATTGTTTATTTTGTAGCGTGCCACTGAAAATTCTCAGCGTCAAAAATCTCTTAAGAGGCTTGATTAGTGCGGCACGATCGCTGTCTTTAATAGCGATGGGGACTGCTACACGCTGAGCACCTTCCCTCATCAATTTTCATGAGCGCATCTGAATATTCACGAGCATGCGTGAGTATTCAGCAATACGCATGAATATTAATATCGGATCATGACGTCCATCTTGTCCATTGCTTCTGTATACACTACGGCCGGTGTTGTCCTTTGGTGTCAGAGTGGGGGGGGAACCCCTCCTCACCTGCAGAGTCTGTCCTCTGTTTGGCGTTGTCGTACTCTGCGCCACACACCTCCACCTCGACCATCGGGCACACGATGCCGCGCCCAAGCTTGGGCAGATGGCGTGCTCCCAGCACCTGGGGGGTGGGGGTGAAATGTAAAGACGAAAACTCTCAAGAACAATAATTTTTACACTTTCTAAAAAGTGAATAAAATTTACAACCCTTTTTTTAGAAAAGCACATTTGTCACATCTGCCGGTTGCACCAAATCAACAAGCGTACCGCTATCTGCAAGGTGACCGGCTGCATGCCCCGCAGCGAGTGGCGGTCAAAGGGGTCAAAATTGTCTTCCCTCATAATGGCCGGCTGCAGGACATAACCGCAGTGTCCATTAAGCAAGAACAGGGACTGATTCATCTGCATGGGTTTATCTGTCAGGGCACAAGGGCCAGTGTGTCAGATTCATAATCATGGTACACCGTTAGCCACACACGCATCCTAATCTACAGTACACATTCTATCTTACACTGACCCCACCTATGTTTTACTTATGTTATAAATCACAGCGATGGCGGATCAGTGTGTCCTGTCCCTATTTGCAGCTCCCCGTTCGTACCTGCGGTCTGGAAGTTGAGAGCCACCAGCTGACTGCCGCACAGCCACATGGGAAGCGGGTCGTAATTGGAGGAGTCCAGCCGTTGGCCCTTGGGGTAGACGCGCGACAGCTGCCGCCGATTGTACTGCAGGAACTTCTTGCCTTTGGCCCTGCAGGCAAATTTCTCAGCCTTGGTCTCAGGAAAGGAGGACATGTCACGGTAAGAGACGCGCTCTGTCCCGATCTCTGGACGGGAGACAAAGAATAGGGGCATGGGGGATGTCAAAAATGTTGTCTGGCTGAAGGTGTTCCAACTTCACTCTGGGATGCTCACATTCAGCAGAGCCTGGCCGAAGTCACTTAGCACAGTGTCGGGACTGGTGAAAGAGGGGCCCAGCTGAAGCTGGCAGCAAAAACGACTATAGCAGGAAAGCAAGAATCACTGTGGGATAACCCAGTGCAGCAAAGTGGGTGTCACAGTCACAGCACAGCCTGTTAACATCCTCAGAAAGGAGGACAAATGGAAGAGTCAGCCTTACTCTCTTCGTCAAAAGGCACTGGCCGACAATAGACCACAAGATCTGACAATTCAAGAGCGATCTTCTTCCTCCTCTCCATCATCTTCCCCTCCTCTAGCTGGTGGGAAATGGTGTTTATAATTACCATCATTTTCAGCACTGAATTATTTAGAATATATTACAAACACACAAACTAGCTAAAACAAGGGAACCTTTGCTTCTGATGTCATGGCAACCTCACGGATCTTCAACATCCAGTCATCAATCTCCTCCTGGCTGTTCCCAGCTATATCCAAGACCGGTGTAGTCCGTGGTGTTGCCGTGGTCATCAGAGAGAACACATAGGGCCGACTGCCTTTCCCTTCGGGCTTCACAGCTAGTGTTAGATTTAAAACGATAAATACTTTAAAAGGGGGAATAGGGGTGCTGTTGATTTTGCATATTCCTGCAGAACATTATCCAAAAAACTGGAGGTTAAAAAAAAAATTCCAAAAACAAATTAAGGACCTTAAACAAAATTATGCTAAACATAACTATATACTTTATGCTTTGAACAAAGCATTTTATAACAACTGTAATTATTGTGTTTAATCAGTGGCAGACAAACACAAAATAATTGGAATTAAGATGCAACGCCACTCACTGATGTGACAGGAGGACACGTCCAGGCTTCCCCTGAGCAGACTTCCTAGAGGGCTGTTCTCTGCCACCGTCTGCTTTTCAGAGGGGAGTGGTGATGTACAATAATTTACCACTGTACCACATCAGCTTGCTACATTGTTGTAATCAGTGCCCTTACACGATGTGAATTCCACCACATCAGTTTGTCAGGATTTTGCTCTATCACATTTACACTATCCGAGCACCAAAAACATCTGGAAACGTGCAGCTCTTAAATGTGCAGGTCAGGTAATATATCTCCAACTCTGAAATTTAGTGTTGTTTGAAAATGTATGAACAAATGTATATATACGTATGACAAACACCTGACTGTGGTGGAGGTCACACACTTGACAGTATATACTATTAATTAGTCTGACCATATGCCTCAGTGTATAACCAGCATTAGGAGTAAGCATTAACATTCTGGAACATTCAACAGTTAAAACACACATGAAAATTTCTGTTGTTCTTTAGTTGAAGACCTTCTGTAAATTTTTAGGCACATGGTCTGACTGAAACAGGCCCAATTCAAAATTAGTGGGCATCTTTAAACACAATTAACAAATAATAGAAAAGTTATTATAAACCATGAAGGGACCTATAAGCCTCCAGTTTTTAAATGTTCAGACTTGCGAGAGTTGGCGCCGCGGCAGGGGGACTCACAGATGGATCCGGGTCTGCAGCAACTGGGCTGATCTCCTCCACATAATTAGCTGGAAACCAGAACTGTTTCTTGCCTCCGCAGTCCCCTCTCCACCTGGGGAGGTGAGAGAGGAGGCCGTTTGCAGTTATAATCAAGCACTGCGAATACGCACCCTCAAACAGCAAGGCACTCGGGCTGCCTATAATTATGCCTGAGTACAAGACAAGACACTTGAGGACTCGTATGCACACAAGATCCACATTATGACATACTCCTGCTCAAATTTCTGTGCTCTCTTGCTCACTCTGTCTCTCTCACTCTTTCACAGACACACACATACAGGCCCACACTGTAAGATTAGCCATACTCACATTTCTGCTGACCAGTACACACTGACCAATCACCTGCCCCGAGCCAGAGAGCCACAGTTAACATCCTGTACTCAGGTGTCACTCACCAGTCAGCCTGCTCTTTCTCCACATTGTAGATGATGGTGTCCTTGGAGAAGGAGAGCTCATCGTCTTGATTGGCCCTGTAGTCATACAGGGCTTTCACCGTGCACTGTGGAGACAGATGTTCGGACTCAAAACAGAGATTCCCTCTTGAATGTACATGCACTGCACCCAGACAATAAAAACACACAACTCAAGCACATTAAAATGCAGCAAAGGGCATTCACAAAACTAACGAGAAATTCAGACAAGAGACATAAATGTTGACACACGCGGCCTGATTAGCTGTGTAGGCGGTTAAGGTGTGTCTCTCTTCTCTTGAGTGCACCAACCTTAAATGTGGGCATCTGATTGGCTTCCACATAGAATCCTGGATTACGGCCTTCATACAAAGATCCATAGTCAGGCTCCTGTGTTCAACACGGCAACACAGCAACACGGCAGCACATTTGCCACTGGTCTGAACACACAGTTTTAATTTAAAAGCATGCTGCACTTCCATTTCTTTCTCGACTTTGACCACTCTGGCAGAAGTGAACTGGCATAAATTGTGATATTTATTACACAAAATGCACTGTCTGCATGGAGCCTGTCTCAAGTTTAGCCAAATATACCTGGCTGAGGAGCAGATTTTAAAGAAGGATGTTGTAACTGCATGAGGCAGCAGCATCTACTGATGGTTGCTCAGTAGCGAGGTCACTCACTGCCGTGCCAATCTTTTCCAGCGTCTCCTCGTTTATTGGGTAGCGTAGCCGCATCTTCCTGTAGAGCGGCTGCTTTTTGTGGTAGTTAATGAGGTCGACCAGGCTGTCGAACTCGGAGCTGCCCAGCATCACCACCTGGCCCTCCTGTTGCACCCGGCAGTGCTTGATCTTCCCCTCTGCCCTGTGGGTAGACAGTAAGCACCCATCTCCTCTCAGTCTCTATCAGATGGGGTGCTGGCACTGACTCAGAGGGGCTACCCAGCACCACTGTTCAGCACTAACAGGACACAGTTACCCAGCATTCCCCACTGAGAACAACAGAACAAACTGATTCAGCAGTTGGTCCTCTGTGCCAACAGAACAAGTGTGTACTGCAAGCCTGCATAGCATCATATGTCTGATTATTTAATTGTTCCTATCAATTTGTTACTTAACTACAGTGTAAAGAAGCCGACACCTCAAAGATATAGGCCTGCGACAGGTCTTCTGTCAGACACACATAATGCGTCATTACCTAGCCAGTCAACATTGCCTTTATAAAAAACACCCAATTAATGACCAAAAGAGGATTCCCAGCGTGATGTTCCAGGACATCCTATTGGTCACCCAGGTTTTAAAGTGTACAAGGAATGTACAGGGAGTACAGGGAGGTACAACAGACCTCCCACTCTTGTAAAAAGGTATGTAAATAAACGTGTGGAAGAGAGGTTAACCTGAAGGATATGGCAAATGAGTTGGGCTCTGTCCTCTTCCTCACGAGGAATGCCCCATCGCGAGGTACTCTCATCAGCATATTCTCCGCTTGGCCCCTAGACAGGTTTGCGTGGTACCACCTGACAGACACACATTAACAGAATCAGGAGCAGCTGATTCCTACAGTACATTTTTTACTTCAACAATCACAGCTTTAACTAACAAGATAAATCATGAGTTAAATCACACCGGGCATGTAATTGTATAGGTGCCCTGCTGTGAGACTAAGTACAAAAGAATTCAGCTTTTAAACTGAATGTCAAATCTTTGCATCATTTTCAATGAGGGTGGTGGTATCTGTATGACTGATGAATATATACAGACATCAGGAATTTTACAGAGTGGTGAATGTAACTACAGCTGGCACACCAACTTTTCAACACAAACAACAAAATCTTGAACCTGCTTCAGCTGAATATTTTTATCGTTACATGTGGATGCAAAATTAAATGTAAAATTCAACCCTGCTGTAAATATAACTATGTACTTAGCAGCTACACTACACTAAGCTGTGCTACTACATGGCAAATGTGATATTACGAGGACAAAATAAAAGCAGACAATCAAAGTTAGTGCAGGACACAGAAGGCTGAAAGACACCCACTCCTTGCTCTTATGAGCGTTGCTCTGAGGGATGGGCTCAGTCAGCTTGATTTCAAAGTTGCTGCTCCGCAGCGGCACCTGCTGGTAGTGAGTGATCAGCTCAAACAGGCTGGGGAAGGTCGAGCTGCCGGTCAGGTAGAAACTGAGGCCGTCTCCCTCCTGGAGTGAGTGAATGCGGCAGTGTTGGACCTCACCTAATCGCCTGCAGGACATTTGGGGAAACAGCCCCAAATTGGACAGGTTTCAAGCATCAAAGCCTTGAACTGCAAGCAATGGACACTTTTTCCAAGTCTGGCCTTTGAACAGTCAGTCAGTTAAGGCTGGTCCAAGGGTTCCTCTTGGTAGACAATGAAAGGTGGAGGGAACACATTTAGGGGGCTTTACCAGAAGGACAAGCTGTAGTTTCCCACATAAGAGTCGCTCTCGCGCACTAGAAACGAGCCGTCGGGGGCGCTGGCCTGCAGGCAATACTCCGACACCAGTTGCTTGGCGATCTGCCGTCCATCTCGCCCTATGCCCAACCTCCCGTGGAACCACTTCTCCGTCAGGTGGCGGTCCCTGCTGCCAGACGCCTGTCAACAGATGCAAACATCTAATAAACAACTTGCAAACCAAACTCACTCCTGTAAAGTGCCGACTCTGTTGTGAAACGAGCTATAAAAAATGACTTGATAAACCTTTGATTGTAGAGATCCAGACAGCAGAGAGAGAGAAAGAAACAGCTGAATCCAAACAGGCAGTACAGACAATAACATGAAACAAGGCTTGCTTAAAACTAAAACATTCAAATGTTATTTTATAATTGCATCAGTTGTCAAGTCAGGTCCTTCACCTCCCTGTTCTCCTCCTCATCCTCATTGGCCTGGTTACTAGAGGTCTCCTCAGTATAGTAGATCCTTCTGCTTGTCAGGACAAAGAAGTGAGGGTACCACTCCTGCAGGACACAGTACATAAGAATGACCTTTTCGTGTGGCACTGGTGTGAACCCACCCAGGATACAGTCGTGAGGGGGGTTATGGGGGGTGGAATGTGTGGTTCAGAATAAAGGAGGTGGAAACACTGTGGGCTTAGTGGGAGCTATGTATGAGTGTGAACCTGGGGGAAGTTATTTAGCATGTTGGTGTGTGGCAGGTATATGTGGAGAGGGCCTTGTTAGTCACCTACATGGTTGATAGGGTCCTGCAGGTAGAGGATGCCGTTCTTGATGGAGTTGCTGATGTCAGACTCAGAGTAAAGTGTCGAGGTGGACACCTCTTCATACAAGCTTCCCTCATCCAGCTTCTTGTGCTGCAGAGCCACGAGACCCGAAAGCAAGACAGCATTCCAGGAACATCAAGAGCAATTTGTTTCGACTTTTCCAATGTCGCCAGTACAATATTTTTCCAATATCCCTCCTTCAACAACTGCAGAATTTCCTACAAGTGTCTTCCCCCTTAATCAACAGCGGCAGACAACATCATATTACGTAATTACAGATGCTTCTTGGATTACGATGGATACATTTAAGATATTTCAACTTTAGGATGGCAATAACAATAATACAGACAAAACACATTCAGCAGAAGCTGTATTCCAAATTTTAAATTTCAATTTTTTTCTGCCAAGCGATACGCGAACACACAATTCAGTAACAATCTCGGAGATGCAACATTGAGGCAGAGAGGAGTTTACGTGCAGAAGGGGTTTTATTCGTGAATAACAATGGAGAGGAGCCAAAACACAGGAATATGGGTTAAGAGGCTAAGGTGAGAAATACAAGAAAACGGGAAGTACAGGAAAGACCCTTTGAGCGAGAACAGATATGTAGCAGTAGTACATACAGAGCTACAATAACCGGCAAGTAAGAATGGAACACACAGGCCTTAAGTAGCGCTCACCCTAAGCCACCACAATGCACTACAATAGAGAGGAATCAAAGTGGTTTAACTGGGAGATGAGACTTGAGAAGAATGGGTGGGGTCACACATGGACACACCATGACAGATACTATCTCTTAAATGCAGGATATCCTGCAAGCAGTAACTCTCTATCTAGTGGAAGATACAGTGGAACCTCGGTTTACGAACTCCTCCCTTTACAAAGTTTTCGGTTCACAAATTATATTTCCTCTCAAAAAAATGCCTCAGTTGTCGTACTGCGTCTCGGTTCACGAACCACATAAGCTGGCAACGACGGTCGTGCCTGCACGTCAGCTGCTGTGTAGTGCAGCGCGCATCTCCGTTCGCATTCGGCTTGCGTTCTTTTCAATATCTTTCTGTTTTGTGTCCTGCTTCATTATAAACTGTTATTATAAACTGGTCTGGCAAAATCAACGATCTCTACTATTCTAAAAAGTAAAGAGAAGATCAAGTTAGCCAGTGTAGCAAGAGGGGTGAACGTTATTAAACAAAGATCACAGACACTTGAAGAAGTGGAGAATATGCTGCTCATTAGGATAAACAAGAAAATGTTAGCTGGCGACAGTGTTTCTGAGATTATTATATGTGAAAAAGCAAGGAGATTTATGCCGTAAACTCTCCTCTGAACAGGTAAGGTAACATTAAATTAAGTTTATCTTTATTATATTCATCTATATTTTATCTGTTTAGTATTGTATTTATTATTTTTTGTGTTAGATTTAATGATTTTCCTGGGGTCCAGGAACAGATTAATCCATTTTACATTGATTCCTATAAGAATAATTGTTTTGGTTCACGAACTTTTCAGATTACGAACCGCCTTTAGGAACCAATTACGTTTGTGAACCGATTCCCACTGTACTCTGTTTTGTCTGCCTTGTGTTTTAAGACTTAAGATTTTAAAACTATCTCGAAGCATGAAGGCAGGACACCTATAATAGCCATGACACGGAAACTTAGACTTTCGCAATCTACGATCTCGACCGTCGTAATTATAATTTTTTTTAAATATTACATTTTCATTTTCAGTACATTATTGAATAAATTACATGAGACACTCGACACTTTATTATAAAACAGGCTTTGTGTTACTGATTTTGCCCAGCTGTAGGTTGATGTAAGTGTTCTAAGCATATTTCAGGTTGGGTAGGCTATGATGTTTGTTAGGTTATGAGTATTAAAGCCCATTCCCACCTTACGATATCTTCACGTTATCAGAACGGAACCTCATTGTAAACAGAGCGGAGTCTGTACAAAGTTCAGATCTACCATGGCTCAGACTGTTTAGCAACTAACACAAAGAACAGGTTAAAAAATACCTACACACAACAAACCACACTACATGATGTAATGTGACACATGAATCTACCAATCGCCAATCTGACCTCTCACCTTGATGAGGATCTTCCTCTTGAGCTGGTTGGGTGATGGCAGGCTGTCTGCAGAGATGTCCACTGGCTTGGTCAGCAGCATGTCGCCAAAGACCTGCTTAAAAAAGGCTGCCATGTTCCTCTGCTGCAAAACACTGCAGTGGTCCTCAATGGAGAGGATGACAGGATATCTTCAGGGAAAAGCCAGAATGGGGATGAGTGTGGCATTCTTTTGGCTTGGAAAGCAAAGGTAGGTGGCTGCAGTGAAGATCTTGCTTCACTAAATCTCGGGCTCTTTGATGATAGGACAGCACATTGACAGTTAGATTTTCTGATACTGTTTGACCTCGTTTTTGACATGCACGTGTACTGTTATTCATTGTAAGTCACTTTGGACAAAATCGTCTGCTAAATGAATAAATGTAAATGTAAGATCTGGTTAAGTACATGAATACAAAGCCATGCACTCGCAGTACACACTGCACCATAGCTACATAAGCGTGTCTGTGCAGTGGTATGTTGCACCCACTCGGACGTGACAAAGGCGTGATCCTTGATGGTGTGCAGGACATCACAGAACTTAATCTTGGTAGTGAGGGTGTGCCCATGGTAGATGACTGGCGTCCCGTCCGGGCCGTCCCAGCAGTCCACTGCATCACACGCGGAAAAACCGAATGAGGCACGTGAAGTGAATAGTTTTAATGACCAAAGCTCTGCAATTTTTCAGAGCAAAACTCTGGTATTTGCAAGGCTTTTTGGGGTAGCCGCTGGGTGTGCGAGACAGGTGAGAGAGAGAGATAAAAATACTAACATTCAATGCAGCGGCATCCCATCCTCAAACACCGAGCATAAGCCTCTAAAGACGACTCACTGGAAAACTGATCACCTGTCAGGTAACTGAAAGTAGAAAATAGCCACACGTGCCATGTCTGGATGTACAAAACGCTTTAATGGTCACATGATAGATATATGAAATACATAATACACATCTCTCTGTTACAGAAAAAACAGTCCCCTAATATATGAATATTACACAAAAAAAAAAAATCACATTAAAAAACAAACTTACGTGTTGTGTGAGGAAGAGATCCAGTAGTGGGACAGGGGATTATTCATGTCTTCTGGGTAGACCTCATTGAACTTTGAATCCCAAATAGAGTTCTCCTTGGAGAACAGGAAGGTTAAAAACTAGGGGGTCATAGAAGTAACAAGGAGTGACATTAGAAAAAGACAGAGACAGAAAGACAGAAAGAAAGAAACAGACATAGAGAGAGAGAGAGAGAGAGAGAGAGAGAGGGAGAAGGAGAGATTAACTTCACATACGATAGAGATGGACAAATGAAGCAACAGCATTACCAGCTACAAGCCTTTAATACTGAAGAATAGTCTTTAATACCAAAGACACAATAACTGCTCTCCCTCCATCAACTGTTCTGGTAGCTCTGGTAATATTATTTAATCCTTATGCACATTTATTCAAGGCAGCTTCATGCCAAGGTATAGGATGGAATTTGAGCTCCACAAATAACAGGGCTCCTCTTTCCTCTCCGCCCCTTTACTCCACTTTAGCTTTCATGTCAGACTTGGTTAATCTAGGCAGTTTAATAGAATCTGATTCATGTGAAAAGGTGACTCTCTGCTTGGTTTCTTGACCTACTAAATTTGAAGGACTGCTCAGGCCTGATTCCCATGCAAAAAAACAGTGCAAATTCTGCGTTCGATGCCCAGTGATTAAAAAAATGTGTTTTTTCCTTAAATTTCCATAGATTTGCACTTATTTCATTTCATGGTTGGACTGTAGAGATAAGTCAATGTCAGCAGCAATGGGATTGGCACCGACCTCATCCTGGTAGAAGAACGGCCTCTCAACCTCCCTCAAAGGTTCTTGAAGGTAGTTGAGCATGAACTCCTGAACGTGGGCAATGCTGTCCGCCCACTGCTCCTGAACACAGCAGTCAGGTGTAACGATCATCAGTCTGCCGCTCTATCACCTCCAAACTCATTACTTCATTCTGTACTAAGATTGCTAGGTTTTTGACCTGTCAAATACATAATTCATCCCTTTTTTTTTTTTTTTTTTACAGACATTCAAGTTTTTTTTTTGTCTATATGGTGATGGCGGTTTAGTTTTAAGCCTATATGGTGGAACGAACTTCCTCTTGCTTTGAGGACTTCATCATCACCGTCCACATTCCGTAAGCAACTAAAGACACATTTCTTCAGAAGCACCTTAGAACTTTGCTTCCATTCACTCCATTGTAGCAATGGTGTTGGCTGTTTGTTAGTAAATGTTACTTCAAGATCTACATTTTATTGTTTATGCTTTATTTGAATGACTTTGAGACAATTGTTTGACTTAATTGTGTGCACTTTGATGATAGGACAGCACTTACTGTTAGATTCTCTGATACTGTTTGACCTCGTTCGTGACATGCACGTATGCTACTATTCATTGTAAATTGCTTTGGACAAAGGCGTCTGCTAAATGAATAAATGTAAATTGTAAATGTAAATGTAAGTTTTACTTTACATCTTAACTGGTATGCTGAAAATCTTCTGCATTCTGACATGCTTTATGAATGGACATAAAATTTTGACATTTTATACTACACGCTGTAAGAAAAGTTTTGCTGTGGAGCAAGTTATCTGCTACGAACCCTCTGATGCTGTTGAAGAAAACACTGGAACTCCTCCAAGGTCACCTTGACTTGGTCAGGTTGTTCGGTAGTTCTTTAAAAACAGGGCAAACAAAAGAATATATGATGCCAGTGCTATTTGAAATGTAAATTTTCCAGCAGTACATATATAAAACTTTATCAGTTCTATTCTGACAAAAAAAAATTCAAAATACAATATGATTCTTAATTCCAATTCCTTTATAAGATTTAAGCTGACTGCTAACACATGTGAAAGAAAACATGACAGTTAGTAAAAAAAGGGAAAAAAACAGTGTACAGTAATCATCGGTGATGTGCTCTGTAAACATAAGGATTTTGTCTCTTTGTATTGTTATGACATTTTGCCTTAGCGCAGCTGCATCCCTGAACACAGCGAGGGCAAACACCTCCCTCAACGAAGTTCATGTACTCACACGCCCACGCACCTTCGGATCAGAGGAACTTCCATCTGCAAAAGTATTGTGGAAAAACAACGAGTTGGTCTTGGTGTCCGATGAACACAATTCAAATGGACACACATGGCAATAATCCCAACGAGCCAAATTCAAACATATGATGCTATGTGGGGGGATCGGAAACCTTCCAAGACATGAATTAGACTTTGCGTGTTAACATGAATTACTTTGATCCAAAGATTTCAGCCTGAAGCTAATGATGGGTCTTCATGCTGTAAACTTGAGCAAAGTGCACTTTTTTATATGAATTTTGAATTATTAGATTAGTCTTGCATTTGCATTATAACAAAATTACTTAATAATAGGCAAGCTTGTAGGAACACTCTGAACATCAAAGCACAATACAGTTTTTAAATTATTCCTGCTTCAGAAGCAAGACTTGTCACATTAACTGGATATTAGTTCATTTTGACAAAGGATTAGAGAAAAAAAAATGAGGGGGTTAAATGAGTCTGGAGACACAGGGCAACTGTAGCTTTCCCATCGGTTCATTTGTAACCTGTATACACTGGGAGAATGAGGTCAGTGCTGATGGCTTAAACATGTCAGACAACATGGCAGGTCAGCAGCTGGAAGACGATTGGATCCTTTTGTGCATGTTTACAAACTTGTTTTTATAACTAAGAGAGTTATAATATGATGGTATGACAGCATTATTCCAGTCTCAAAGGCTTTTTCTGCAGCCAAACTCACCGATTTCTGTGCATCGAACATGAGGCTGCAGTAGAGCTGAGCAAACTGACAGTAGGTGATGCCACCATTCTTGAGCTTCAAGTTCAAAGGAATGGGGGGGGGGGCAGAAAACCACTAGACATTAGCTTATTTAGTAGCATAAGACAAGAAGCAAATAGGAGTGTATGATGAATAAGCAATGACCACCCAACCCATCTGTAAATTCAATTTAAACATTGACAAAGAGTTTTTGTTCTAAAAATTAAAAATAAATTATGCATTTAAATACACTATGTAATGACATGGAAAACCTTGTCATGACATGCTTCATACCGTTTCTATGTAGAGGGAAGAAGCAACATCTTTTATGGCCTCTTACTTATGACGCCTTTTGGTTGAAATGTTAAAGAAACAAAAATACTACCGCAAACTTCTCACGCAGGAACCTCATGCTGGACACCTTGTAGTTGACTTGAGACAGCATGTTTTTCAGATCTTTGTAGGAAATCCTGAAAGCATCATCATGTTAATCAAAAGCAGATCTATCGATACAAACAGAAAAAAACCAAAGCTGCATTTTCTAACGCACGATTCGGAAGAGCATAAATGTACCAGCAGCTGCACACAGGCACACAAATCCATTTACCACAGTTTAACTCACAAAAGATATAAACCAGTCCACAATGAGCCCACTCACACAGCTTGGAGCTGATAACCACAATGACAGCCTTACAAATGCCTCTGTGTTTAACAGGCTTCACACAGGTCTTTAACCTATTAGCTTCACTGCGTGGCTGATTTAAATCACTTAAATTCATATCTTACACAGCATGCCTCATTTAAGCCACTTAAACCCCCTCCCCATCAGCGCGCCTCGATACGCGAAACACGATAACTGCACGTTACCAAGACGACAGCCGCCCCCAAAAATGAAAAGTAATAACTTACTTCTCCTCCTGGTTGCGATCAACGGCGTAAAATTGCTTTCGCAGCCACCTGGGTTTAGCCAAAGCAGAGCACAGAGATTGATAAAGTTGACCGTTGCTTACCTATCATACTGGAAAACTGAATGTAACTGTACATTTTTATACCTGTTCTTGATAAAACTGGTGTATGAAGCTGCAAAAAGGCATCAAGGCAGCACATGTGCAACTACTGAAGATGTACATGTTGAATGCATTGAATGCAGTGGTCGGAAGCACACAGGAGCCTTAAGGTCCAACTGAATTTCTGTCAGAATGCAATTATATCTCTTAACTGCCCTCCATAGCAATTTCAATCATGTAACGATTATAGCCACTCTCTTCTGCTGTTTTTGTTCACAAATAACAGTCTACTTTCAACAAAACACACAATTTTTGTATGGTGAAATGAGGTGGGTGTAGAGTCACACTCGAGCAGGTGAGGACTGTTTCAGGCTTTTTCGTAGGCTGACCTCTCAGTCTGTAAAGGCGTGGGCGATCTCAGGGTGTCGGCCACCAGCCACGTCAGGCCCTTCACCCACATGGTCATCTCCTCGTCGGACATCGCTGAAATTCAGAGAAAGCAGACACTACACAAGTCAAAAAGGGCAATGGCACACCAATCTTTTATGCTACAGAATTAAGTTTTGGAAAAATTTAATTAATATTAAATATTATTTAACTTGAAATTGATTAGTGTACCGGTTATACCTTTTGTGTTTGTCTGTTTCCACATCAGTGGGTGTACATATGAGTATGTGCTAGCTGGCCTATATATAGTGTATAGTAACATACATAATAAAGTTTACATAAAGTATAAATATTTGCACAGTGTGTACAAGGTTTGTAGTGTGCACATACATGTGCATAACATGTAGTTTGTAGTGTGCACATACATGTGCATAACATGTAGTTTGCAGAGAGTGTGTATGTAGTTCACCTGTGGAGGCCTACCTGCCAGGTTAAGGGCCTTGAGGCGAAACTCTGACCCATACAGGATAGTGAAACAGTGGGCCTGCTCAGCCCGGGAAGTCGGGTCCTCCGCATGGCGCTCTAACTCACGGGACTTTTGACCGGGGCGAATCTCCTTGATCTCCCAGATATCGACTAGAAGAAATGAAATGGGTATGTGTGAGTTGTCTTTCACTGCTGAGGTAAATTGCTGTTGTTCAGGTACTGCTGTCTATTTCAGCACTGCTGTTACTTTATCTTTTCTCTTCCATCACTTATCAAGGCTGTCCCTTAGTGTGGTGGAAGATTGCTGACCATATGCACCATTGAACCACTTAACCCTTCCTCCTGCCCCCCACAGAGGTTCACAGGGTGAAAATGCTTATTTTAAGGTGCATCACTCACCCAGCTGAACTGCTGGCCTACATACAACTGTACTGCATGCCTGTGAGTTGAGAAATCTCCAAACATCCATCTGCAACATGCCGCCCTGAAAACTCTTCTACTGTGCCAGGTGATTCCAAGTCCTTTTCAAATCTAGCAGCCCTAAAGATAGTTTTGACTGGAAATAAATTGCTCTCAGATTTATGCAGTACCCTTCTCCTGAATTACTCTACCTGCCCTCTACCATATGACATTCAAATAAAACTTGCTAGACTTAAGCACAACACGTGTGTAATGTTTTTAAACCTTTCCATGTAACTTTATGATTTCCCGCTAAAATAAAAGTGTAAAATTGAAGACGATCTACACCTACTACAAATTAATGTGAAAAAGGAAAGAAAGTGTTTGTGGTTTCACTTCACTCATTTCACACAGATGCAAGATAGGCCATGGACTACCCAATATAGGACACCTAAAGCCAAATCGCCAGATAAACAAACATCAGCAAAACATCTGCACCGGCACGCCACATGTGTAAGAAATCAGTCATACATCAGTCACGAGCAAACTGCTCGCTCTTCATCTATAGACGCTGGGAACTTTTCCCTCCATGGGGCGCTGCTCGGTGCCTCAGTCTTGCCACAGCGCTCAATCATTTAACCCTTTACCCACGCTGCTGAGTGCTCAGTGTTCAGCTAAGCTCCGCCCAGTTCTTGAGCAGTGGCACTTGTCACCTCTGTAAAATGATCTCACTTCATGACTCACGAAGGAAAGAGCAGAGGGGAAAAACGAAACAGCGGCGTGTTCTTAGGCCTGTGTGCTCCTATTTCCTTTGATCTGATAAGAACAACCTATTCAATTCAGCTAAATTCAATTTATTTTAATATAGCACCTTTCACAACAAGCTGCCTCAAATCACTTTCACAGACTCCCTTTGATTGCATTAACACCAGAATTCTGAAAGCTTGCAATATGACATTTTAATGAAAAATCAGACACCCACCTAATCTAAACCAATAGATAAGGAGTACCTGACAAATTTATTGTGAATTTCCTTATACGCTATAAAGATGGCAAGCATACTTTGGATGCAGATAAATGCTGTCATTACAATACTGCATAACCTCCAATCCCCACTTAACACCACCTCAGTAAAAAAAACATTGCAACACTGGCACTAGGTTTTGATTGCACACATCTCTAACTGAAACCACAGCACGGATGAAAGAGCAAACTCGCAGAAAACATAGGCTGCAAAAAACTTTTTTTTTCTGACTTCCTGTCAGCCTTATGCAGTTAAAGATATATCTGCAAGAGCAAGCTCAGAAAATACTGTTGACATCTTACAGTCAACCATGTGCCTTGAAATTACTAATACTAATAGGTATACAGTATGTAGACAACACTTACATCCAAAGCAAAAAATTGATCCTTTTGAAAATGCAGGGTTGGTTTTTCTATTTCCTGAAACAGTCCAGATTATGTACCTATCTCAGGTACGGGCCACTACTGGTACTGAACTCAGCAATTATCTTATAATGGGCTCCAGGAAATTGCAAAAGCAGAGGCATGTCCTTTTGCAGGCCTCTAACAACAGCGTTATTTATAAAACTAAACTGAATGTGTATTTCAGTAAATAATCACGGCATTACACTGCCCAACTGAAATATACCATTCAGACATCTAATTTAGTTCTCTTCCCTGCAGAGGAGTAAATTACCATTTTTTGAGCGTTCCATGACTGACGGGAACAGAAGACAAATGGCGCGCTTACCAAATATCCCCTCTGGTGGAGGAAAGCACTAAAATATTTTCCTAGGGAAGAAAAACCTACTAATTTCCTTGATGCATTTACCACAAGCCAGTGAATGAGAGATGGATCTTCTGAATGGACTCTGAGAATTTATGTAACTTTACATAACAGACCTGTATGAAGGCTGAGGAGGAACATGCAGAGAAAGGGCTCAGATGGGTAAATTTTTTTGAAAAACGTACGGCCAAAGTTTCATAAGAATTTACCAAATTAAAACCTAGACAGCAGGCAAATTAAATAGTTAAATAGAATACACACCCGCGCTTGTTTCCTAAAATATAGATTTACTTATCGGACAATTTACTTAACAGTATTATATTTAAACTTTACTCAGAACAAACAAAACTGTCATGAATTATTATGCTACTGGATTTTGACAAACTGTAAAACTAATCCTCCGTCACGCAAAAATTTGGCAGCTAACATGATCAAAATGAAAAGTAAATTTTTACATAAAGATGAATTATTTTAACTAGCTACAGTATGCAAAAGCGCAAAAGTTTACCTCTTCCATCACAACTGTAAATTGTGAAAATATCATTCACGGTGTGTAAAATTATTCTTGACGCTTAGATAAAACTTCAAAGCACTCGCCCTGCCACTGGATATCACTGATCTACCACCTGCTACATCATGGAAATCAACCGTCAATAGTGTCGCAGAATACATCAACACATTATCCTCTTTCGCACGTGCCTGCGCGCTTGTGTACGGACACTAACACGCAATTTACAGATCAGGCTTTTTATAGCAGCACGTTAACGTTAAAATAATTAACAGGGTTCTCATACTGTTAAAATACGAAATAAAAAAAGGTATTTGCGAGTCGCATCGCTTTAGTATTTAAAAAATTGAAACCGCTATTTTTTCTCCGCTATTGCATTGGGAGAACAAAGGTTTTTGCCCCGTCAACCTTCATGCGGTTGTACAGTGTACTCGGTGTATCCGGCGCTATTTCATTTTGGATACAAATGAAAATGCTTAACATAAATTATCCAGCTGCAAAGCTTCGCCGTTGTTTTCGTAACTCTTGCTTACTTACAAGCAAGAGTTACGTTTGACAGCTCATGTAATTAAAAACTCGATATAATTGATTCCTGCCTACCACTTCAATCTTAAACAAGCGCATTGCGCAAATAAAGACGTTTTAAACTTTTATATTTAATCCCAGTACATTTCCCTTAATGCGTACTGACAAAACGTATTTTCTGTGATGATTAAATTGTTTTCTTTCAAATTTGCTAAGGACACACACAGCTGCACCAGTGTTGATGCTGGTTTTATAACTCACTTGGTGCGCAGGTCAAAAATTGCATCTGCACACCAATATTAACATGTTAACCGTGTAACTTACTTTCTCCTTCGGTTTTCTCTGTGCCTCTTGTCCATATGATCTGCCTTGTCTCAAGTTTGACTTGAAATGTCCTTCTCTCTGGACGCTGGGACTTCTTAGTGTAGAGTATAGTGAGCACCGTCCCGACCTCCAGATCTCGGAAAAGTTGGTTGACCTCGGCATCACTTTCGACCCGTTGAAGAGACCCGCTGGATGAAAAGACGGCTGTCGAAGCCATGGAAGCTGATATTTCGCCTTGCCTTTACTTTAACATAAATTTTTATCAATTAAAGCGACGTCACCTAGGAAAAAAATATTTATCTTAGTCTCACGTACACGTCCGCTTGTCTGCATGGGAAATTATTTCAAATTTCATCAGTGTTGGATCACCCCACATTTATTAGGTACCGTCCGATTCAATGAACTTTAAGTTTTATATACATACAAAACAAATTGGCTAAGACAATACTCTGAAATTATTTCAGAAATCAATTCTGAGGAATCCTTTCAAACTGCGTTTGAAATTTATTTTCTTTCTCCGTCGGCGCTTTATTTCCGACACAAATAAAACATGAAAAGGAATACAGTTTTGAAATTCTCACATCACAGATTACTTCTCATACTCGATATAAAAACACACCTAAACATTTTTGCAGTCTTGGAGTTAACATTATACTTTCATTTACTATTAGTGCTTACCTTCTATAACGCAACTGCCATACAGGGACAAAAGAAATTAACCGTGCAGAAATATTCTTCTTATTTATAGACGATGAATCCTCTACAGTTCAGTCATTTCGTTAGTTGTCCACGGGCAAATATGCGTGAAGTGGAGGATAAACGTGTTTCCCCGTTTATCATTTTCCTCCAAATATGACATGTGACAACCTGTCTTTGCGACGACCCTTCCCCCATTCAGTCAGTCCGGGAAAGTAAAGCGGCGGGTCTACCAGACTCTTAAAGACACAGGAGTGTTAAGTACAGACCAGATTACATTTTTCATTGATTGAGATGCTCTTACACGCACACACGACCAGGTAAACAATATTAAACAAACAACTTTGCTGATTGTAGCCGCTCCTTTGTACACCATGTACCCTTGAACAGGTGAGTGGTCTTAAGATTAGCCACACATTTCACATCATTTTAGTTATATTACTTGTGTTTAAAACATTAACTCTGAGATAAAATATGGAGTCCATCTGACAACAGTCCAAGCTCTTGACGTTGGCACTCCCCTCCCATAAGGGGAGAGGGGATATGGCCTGCTCACTTGTATGTGTTGGGGGTCTTACAGTACCCATTACTTTATAAAATCTGGGTCTTTCAGTCCTCTAAAATCTGATTAAGAGTTATAGTGAGATAATACTGACAGATTTTCTATTGAAAAATACATTAGTCTAATTAACTGCTTATTAACTTATTAAACAGAGCTTTGAAATTCTGTCCGTATATTATTATATATTAATCCACTAAAGCGATCAAAGTACGGGACCTTCCGTACTCAGGCACCCAAGACAATGGGTCTTCCAGTACTCAGAATGGTGTCAAAACAGGGGTCTTCAACATGGGACATACCTATACCACATATCAGTGGAAGTATTGCATTAATATAACGTAACCCAGTAACTTTTTCCAATCACTTAAGTTTTGTTGTAACGCATAACAGCACTGAAATTGAAGAAATAAGCGAATCCTCTTAAGCGAAAGCACAGCCTTATTATACTACATTGATATTCTGAATAAAACAGTCAGAGCTGGTGTTGTTAAAGCATAACAACGTACAACAGAAGTATGAAGTTTCACATAAAGCTTGACTTGAATTCACCCCTACAACGGCCCAGACTGAGAAAAGTAATCCACTTCTTTAAACCAAATCATTCACTTAAAACCATTTCATTGTAAAACGGCACAGTACAATACGTGTACTTCTTAAATAGTGGCAGGTGTGCACAAACACAAAAGATTGTAAAGTATAGGGTTTTTATTTAAATAACCTACAATGAGCGAAGTGATAAATGAAGGCTATTACAGACCCAGTTGTTGAAACTCGTTAAATTGGATAACCATTCAGCCTCCATCTTAAAAATGCATTGTGAAGCTAACGGAATTCACATTATTTCCTCACCCTAAAAACATTGTTAAACATTGATTTACATTTTTTTTTTGGCAAATTTCATATCCCTCACATTGGTATTGTCTAACCTCTTCAAGGAAACAGTTTCCCCAAAAGCGAATATTAAAATAGCAATATTTTCAAGTAACAGATACAGGATTCTTTTTTCCCCCCTCTTGGAAACAGCTGTTAAAAATGAACTGAATGGCCACTCCTTATTCTGCGGAAAGGCATGACACAGGCAATGCACATGAAAAAAAAATAAACATCCGTTCACATTAAGGAGTACACTGAAGAAACAAGTCCCTGATAGAAACAGTAAACCAAAAGTAATAAAAAGTTCACATTCTGTCTCCTAAAATTCATATAAACATTTTCAGATTCATCTTTTTGATTTTCCTTTCTGCAGCTTTGTGCATCATTCCTGTCTTGGATTGGATTTCATACATTTTGAAAAAGTTAAACATCACACGCTCATCCAAATGCACAGCTTCTCCGGTCAGCCAGTTCCCAGCCAGGATTGCTTGAGCGCCTCCTCACCAAAGGCGCAGTGTACTTATGTCACCTTTCTATTAAAATATATATTAATAATGAAATAAAAGCATGGGTATTAAAAACACAAAAAAGTGTGCAGGGTTCACTAAGTGAAGTAGCATAGAGTGTGTGCGTGCGTGCGTTTGTGTGTAGGGGAGGAGCCAGTTTAGGTCAAAGGTCACCATTTGGTTCCTGTGTTCATTCACTTTTTGGGTGCAAGTTTGGGAGCTGTCAGAGCAGTCCCCACATCCTTACTCCCATCCAGAAAATCTGCAGACCTGGGACACTCAAGCTAATGTTTTCTTCAGTGTGACCATCTTCTTAAGACAAAAATCTTAAGTTGATGAACATGAAAACTGGAGGGGGGGGGGGCAATATTAGTTATGCTAAAAACAAGTAAAAAAAAAATTATATATATATTGTAAAACTGCGAAGATTTAAAACTCAAAATCTTCATCTGCCATGTCAATGGCCCACGCAAACTTCTCCCGCTGAGTCTTGTTGTAGATCTTCTCAATGGGTATATTCCATTTCTTACACCTGGGAAAGACAAACACAACTTAAGGAGTACAATATTGGTGCTTTTTATTAGTTATCCTTGTGCATGAAGGAACCCAGAACATGTAATTCTCTTCTCCATTCCACCATAAAACTTAATCCCTGTTTATGCTTTTGTACAACCATGTTTAATACAGTAGATGGAAAAAGTTTTATATTATTTGCAATTAAAATTTCAAGACATCATAGCCAATTACTTAAAGAGCTTGGTAATTGGAAAAGTTATGAAAAGCCAATGTGCTCTTCTGAGGAATCACCACTGCTAGAGCGGATCCTGCAAGGCGGCCTTCTTTCATTCCCAAGTGGACAGCAACTTTAAACTTGCAGCTGTTTATTCTCACCAAGACACTGAGATGCGGGGATCCAGGTAGTTGAGTTTGGAGGTTCCCAGAGCGATCTGCTTGTTCTCCTCACGGTCTGTTGCCTGGACTTCAAGCTTCATCAGCTGTTCCTCTATCCTCTGCACAGCTTTCTTCTTACTTTCCACAGCTCTGCATGGGCAAAGAAAATGTTAAGACTTTCAAACGGACCAAAAAATAAAAAAAACCCTCCACAGCTGCTCTGCACCCAGATATTTCCAACCCAAGTCCACCAGTGAGGAAATGCTTACTTTTTGGCCTTCTCGTCTCGCCGTACTTTGGCATCAGCCTTGGCTCCCTTCAGCTCTCTCTTTGCCTCAGAGAGCTGTGCCTTCTTTGCATCGATCTAAATGAGATTTTTTTTTTTTTTTTTTTGTAAATGTTGGGAAGGAAAGTCCCTATTTGATAAAACATCTTTCGAGACAAGTTACATTACAGACATAAACCATAAGAATAAAGTTACTCAGCAGCCACAAATGTTCAAAACAAGTATGTTGTCCACTTTAAATTTTGCCATTTATCAGGACTGAAGCAATTCTGAATGTCTAGAGGTATTACAGCAGCTCTATAGTCACATCACTAGTATGTTCACTCCTAATTATGGGCAAATGTTCTTTACTGTTCACACATCATTCACCTTGGTCTGAAGGTTCTGCATGGACTTTTCAAAGGTCTTGGGTGGTGCCCTCTGGTGGTTGCACAGGATTGCTACAGCCCGATTTGCCCGGTTGTAGGACAGAATCTTGGCAGGGACATTCTCATCCGCTAACAGCAGACAGCACACGTAAGATTATGTAAAGGTACAATTATGTAAAGGTCATCAGCAACAGTGGTTCTCAACCTTGCCCCCCCCTTGTATCTAAAAAAAAAAAAAAAAAAAAAAAAAGCCTAACTCCCCTTCCCCCACTCCAACACACACACACACACACACACACACACACACACACACACGTGATTCAGACCAGATCTTGAATGTAGAGTGAGTGTGTGTGTGTGTAAATGTGGCCTACTAAGACTATTATTTGAGTGAGGACCAAAAAAAAAAAATTTTTCTAAATAGTTAAGTAGACTTTTGATTATCCAGTAAGATTTATTTTATTTTTTGACAACCTCAGAGCAGACAAAGCCTCACAAGCACCCTGTGATGTTTGGCACCCCCTTGAGGGTGAATGCCCACCCCAGGTTGAGAACCACAGATGTGCTCTTGAGGTTTTAGGCTTCATTTCAGATTGTGATGATTTCTCGAGAAAGGTAAAGATGCTTTGCAGTGCGAACTTACGGGAAGTCAGCTCCTTAAGCTGCTGCTGCAGAGTGATGGAGGCGTTGTAGGTACGGAACACTTTGGCCGTCAGTCCATCCATTAGCTCCTGTAGGTGCTTGTTCAGAATGGATGTCTGGTGGACAGGGGGGTTTTAACACCGGTGAGACTAAAAACATTCCCCATTCCAACACAAAACACTGCAAAAAGGATTCGCACTATAGCGAAACAAAGCATAGAAGCATGACACATCCAGGTGGAGCTCATGAACGTCATCTTCGGATTTCCATCGGACTATATATATATATATATATATATATATATATATACACACACACACACACACACACACACAGACACACACACACACACACACACACACACACACACACACACACACACTAACAGTCACACTAGTGGAAAAAACTT